>APFE031055126.1:61280-120887 GCA_000404065.3 Pinus taeda
ATTGTAAATGGCATCCGCCCGTGGTATTGTAAAATCCACCCATGGTATTCATTCACCCATGGAATTGAACCGTGGTATTGTAACTGAAAAATACTATAAGTAACAAGTCACATTTTGTAAAAGGATAGATTTTCCGCCACAATGTAGCATTTACAGTTCAGAGGCATGTAGTCACCACATCTCTTCTCAGAGATAAGCTACCATCGCCCTAGCTGGTTTATTTCCAATTCTGGTTGTAATCATATTTCAGTATTTTCCATTAATGAAATGAAGTATTATTTCTGCTGCATATTTGTGTATATGGTTATCTCTGTATTTTGTTGCGTTCCTGTTTAAATCCGGATCAGTATTTACAATACCATGGGTAAATTCCATGGGTCGATGAATAATATGGGTGGATGAGTACCATGGATTGATGCCATTTTCCATTCGGATCATTAATGATCCGAATGGAAAATGGCATCAACCCATGGTATTCATCCACCCATAGTATTCATTGACCCATGGAATTTACTCATGGTATTGTAAATGGCATCCGCCTGTGGTATTGTAAAATCCACCCATGGTATTCATTCACCCATAGAATTGACCCATGGTATTGTAATGGAAAAATACTATAAGTAACAAGTCACATTTTGTAAAATGGCAGATTGTCCACCACAATGTAGCCTTTATAGTTATTATCGGTTTTAATAAAAAGTTTCTTTGTGGTTTTGTTTATTGGGCATTCTCATATTTTTCTTCTAGTACTTTCAAGTTTTCAGATCTTGGGAGTCTCTACCCCCAAGATCCATTTCAATCTTTCAGATCTTGAGGACCTCCCCCCAAGATCCGGATCAGTGGTATCAGAGCAGGTTACGATTCCATGGGAATGAGGGTTTCATGCATATTTCAGTTTCAAATTTTGCAGCAATATTCAACAAACATTAGGCATGTGCTACAACCTCCACAAAGCACTTTCTTGGGTCAAGCAGGAAGAATTTTTCTTTTTTCATTTCTTTGCAGGAATTTTGTTTTTGGGCGGCGACTTTGCAGATCAGACCTGAAATATTTGGTACAAAATTTACAAAAACAAATACCAGATCTGGATTCCTCTCGAAATATCACCCAATTAAAAAAAAAAAAAAAATGGGTCGAATCGGAGTTCGGATGTGGGAGATATTGCTGATTTAAAATCAGCTATTTTATCAGATTTTTTGTGACGGCGGAACTGTTGCAGCGCGAATCTGAGATCTTAAAGTGTTCAGATAAGGATTTCCAACTCATGGGAAGATGCAAAATGATCATTCTGCTTCCAAAAACAGGTTATAATAAATATTCTGAGTTATATTGACTAAGTTATGCACATTTTAATTCTGGAGCAGCATTCGAAGTGGGTTCCCATTGGAGACGTGCCCTCCCACCGCACTTTAGTAGGCATCTGCTTCACATTCATCGGTTTCAACATAGCAGCATTCGGCTTGGGTTATTTGGAGATGTGCCCTCCCACCCCAGGCTATGTAGGCACTTGCTACTTCATCAGCAACCAACATCACGGTTATGGGTCATCCACAAACCCACACTTCATCGAAGTCCATTTGCTGGGCCGCACACTGCTAGTATCACAGTTGGTCACAAGCATTACAGGGTATCTCTATCCTTGGATCTTCGTTCTTCATGGTTATGGGTCATCCACAAACCCACACTTTATCGAAGTCCATTTGCTAGGCCGCACACTGTTAGCGTCATAGTTGGTCACAAGTATTACAGGGTATCTCTATCCTTGGATCTTCGTTTATCGGGGTTTGGGGTTAACCACATAAAACCCTTATCTTCAATGGCTCTTCATATTCAACAAAGGCTTTGCAGGAGGGAACTTTACGCAATGGGGACCATTGCTTCTTAAGGAGGGAGGAATGATCCGAATGGAAAATGGCATCAACCCATGGTATTCATCCACCCATAGTATTCATTGACCCATGGAATTTACCCATGATATTGTAAATGGCATCCACCCATGGTATTGTAAAATCCACCCATGGTATTCATTCACCCATGGAATTGAACCGTGGTATTGTAACTGAAAAATACTATAAGTAACAAGTCACATTTTGTAAAAGGATAGATTGTCCGCCACAATGTAGCATTTACAGTTCAGAGGCATGTAGTCACCACATCTCTTCTCAGAGATAAGCTACCATCGCCCTAGCTGGTTTATTTCCAATTCTGGTTGTAATCATATTTCAGTATTTTCCATTATGAAATGAAGTATATTTCTGTGCATTTGTGTATATGGTTATCTCTGTATTTGTTGTGTCTGTTTAAATCCGGATCAGTATTACAATACCTGGGTAAATTCCATGGGTCGATGAATAATATGGGTGGATGAGTACCATGGATTGATGCCATTTTCCATTCGGATCATTAATGATCCGAATGGAAAATGGCATCAACCCATGGTATTCATCCACCCATAGTATTCATCGACCCATGGAATTTACCCATGGTATTGTAAATGGCATCCGCCCGTGGTATTGTAAAATCCACCCATGGTATTCATTCACCCATAGAATTGACCCGTGGTATTGTAATGGAAAAATACTATAAGTAACAAGTCACATTTTGTAAAATGGCAGATTGTCCACAACAATGTAGCCTTTATAGTTATTATCGGTTTTAATAAAAAGTTTCTTTGTGGTTTTGTTTATTGGGCATTCTCATATTTTTCTTCTAGTACTTTCAAGTTTTCAGATCTTGGGAGTCTCTACCCCTAAGATCCATTTCAATCTTTCAGATCTTGAGGACCTCCCTCCAAGATCTGGATCAGTGGTATCAGAGCAGGTTACGATTCCATGGGAATGAGGGTTTCATGCATATTTCAGTTTCAAATTTTGCAGCAATATTCAACAAACATCAGGCATGTGCTACAACCTCCACAAAGCACTTTCTTGGGTCAAGCAGGAAGAATTTTTCTTTTTTCATTTCTTTGCAGGAATTTTTTTTTTGGGCGGCGACTTTGCAAATCAGACCTGAAATATTTGGTACAAAATTTACAAAAACAAATACCAGATCTGGATTCCTCTCGAAAAATCACCCAATTTAAAAAAAAAATTGGATCGAATCGGAGTTCGGATGTGGGAGATATTGCTGATTTAAAATAAGCTATTTTATCATATTTTTTGTGACGACGGAACTGTTGCAGCGCGAATCTGAGATCTTAGAGTGTTCAGATAAGGATTTCCAACTCATGGGGAGATGCAAAATGATCATTCTGCTTCCAAAAACAGGTTATAATAAATATTCTGAGTTATATTGACTAAGTTATGCCCATTTTAATTCTGGAGCAGCATTCAAAGTGGGTTCCCATTGGAGACGTGCCCTCCCACCCCACTTTAGTAGGCATCTGCTTCACATTCATCAGTTTCAACATAGCAGCATTCGGCTTGGCTTATTTGGAGATGTGCGCTCCCACCCCAGGCTATGTAGGCACCTGCTACTTCATCAGCAACGAACATCATGGTTATGGGTCATCCACAAACCCACACATCATCGAAGTCCATTTGCTAGGCCGCACACTGTCAGTATCACAGTTGGTCACAAGCATTACAGGGTATCTCTATCCTTGGATCTCCGTTCTTCATGGTTATGGGTCATCCACAAACCCACACTTTATCGAAGTCCATTTGCTAGGCTGCACACTGTTAGAATCACAGTTGGTCACAAGTATTACAGGGTATCTCTATCCTTGGATCTTCGTTTATCAGGGTTTTTGGTTAACCACATAAAACCCTTATCTTCAGTGGCTCTTCATATTCAACAAAGGCTTTGCAGGAGGGAACTTTACGCAATGGGGACCATTGCTTCTTAAGGAGGGAGGAATGATCCGAATGGAAAATAGCATCAACCCATGGTATTCATCCACCCATAGTATTCATTGACCCATGGAATTTACCCATGGTATTGTAAATGGCATCCGCCCGTGGTATTGTAAAATCCACCCATGGTATTCATTTACCCATAGAATTGACCCGTGGTATTGTAATGGAAAAATACTATAAGTAACAAGTCACATTTTGTAAAATGGCAGATTGTCCACCACAATGTAGCCTTTATAGTTATTATCGGTTTTAATAAAAAGTTTCTTTGTGGTTTTGTTTATTGGGCATTCTCATATTTTTCTTCTAGTACTTTCAAGTTTTCAGATCTTGGGGGTCTACCGGATTTAAACAGGAACGCAACAAAATACATAGATAACTATATACACAAATATGCAGCGGAAATAATACTTCATTTCATTAATGGAAAATACTGAAATATGCTTACAACCAGAAATGGAAATAAATCAGCTAGGGCGATGGTAGCTTATCTCTGAGAAGAGATGTGGTGACTACATGCCTCTGAACTGTGTTACAATGAGGCTCGGAGGCCTATTTATTGTTGAGAAACAATGAAAAACCCTTCACATCCCAAAACCTAACCCTAGAAGATGAAACGCCAAACTGTGGGCCCCGTTTGGGTAAATTGGTACATCAATTTCCCAGGGTCGTAACTTTGGCATATGATCTCCATTTGATGCATACGATAGCTCGTTAGAAAGATCTATCCGAGAACTACCACTTTGGGAAGGGAAACATTGGTCCATGGACCCATGTTTCCTCCAATATCTAAAATATTGAAATGGATCTTGGGAGGAGAGATCCCCAAGATCTGAAAACTTGCAATGGATCTTGGGGGAAAGACCCCCAAGATCTGAAAAATTGAAATTACCAGAACAAAATTATGAGAATGCCCAATAAACAAAACCACAAAGAAACTTTTTTATTAAAACTCAAGTGGAAATAAACCAGCTAGGGCAATGGTAGCTTATCTCTGAGAAGAGATGTGGTGGCTACATGCCTCTGAACTGTAAAGACTACATTGTGGCGGACAACCTGTCCTTTTACAAAATGTGTCTTGTTACTTATAGTATTTTTCTGTTACAATACCACGGGTCAATTCCATGGGTGAATGAATACCATGGGTGGATTTTACAATACCACAGGCGGATGCCATTTACAATACCATAGGTAAATTCCATGGGTTGATGAATAATATGGGTGGATGAGTACCATGGGTTGATGCCATTTTTCATTCGGATCATTCCTCCCTCCTTAAGAAGCAATGGTCCCCATTGCGTAAAGAGCCACTGAAGATAAGGGTTTTATGTGGTTAATCCAAAACCCTGATAAACGGAGATCCAAGGATAGAGATACCCTGTAATGCTTGTGACCAACTGTGATTCTAACAGTGTGCGGCCTAGCAAATGGACTTCAATGACAAGGATTTTATGCGGTTGACCCATAACCATAATGTTGGTTGCTGATGAAGTAGCAGGTGCCTACATAGCCTGGGGTGGGAGGGCACGTCTCCAAATAACCCAAGCTGAATGTTGTTATGTTGAAACTAATGAATGTGAAGCAGGTGCCTACTAAAGTGGGGTGGGAGGGCACGTCTCCAATGGGAACCTACTGCGAATGCTGCTCCAGAATTAAAATGGACATAACTCGGCCAATATAACTCAGAATATTTATAATAACCTATTTTTGGAAGCATAAGGATCATTTTGCATCTTCCCATGAGTTGGAAATCCTTATTTGGACACTCTGAGATCTCAGATTCGCGCTGCAACAGTTCCGTCATCACAAAAATTCTGATAAAATCGCTGATTTTAAATCAGCGATATCTCCCACATCCGAACTCTGATTCGACCCATTTTTTTTTTTGAAATTGGGTGATTTTCTGAGAGGAATCTAGATATGGTATTTGTTTTTGTAAATTTTGTACCAAATGTTTTAGATCTGATCTGAAAAGTCACCGCCCAAAACAATTCTTGCAAAAAAATGTAAAAAGAAAAATTCTTCCTGCTTGACCCAAGAAAGTGCTCTGTGGAGGTTGTAGCACATGCCTGAAGTTTGTTGAATATCGATGCAAAATTTGAAACTGAAATATGCATAACACCCTCATTCCCATGGAATCATAACCTGCTCGCATATTGTAAAGGCTACATTGTGGCGGACAATCTGTCCTTTTACAAAGTGTGACTTGTTACTAATAGTATTTTTCAGTTACAATACCACGGGTCAATTCCATGGGTGAATGAATACCATGGGTGGATTTTAGAATACCACGGGCAGATGCCATTTACAATACCATGGGTAAATTCCATGGGTCGATGAATAATATGGGTGGATGAGTACCATGGGTTGATGCCATTTTTCCATTCTGAAAACTTGCAATGGATCTTGGGGGAAAGACCCCAAGATCTGAATATTTGAAATTACCAGAAGAAAAATATGAGAATTCCCAATAAAAAAAACCACAAAGAAACTTTTTTATTAAAACCCAAGTGGAAATAAACCAGCTAGGGCAATGATAGCTTATCTCTAAGAAGATATGTGGCGGCTACATGCTTCTGAATTGTAAAGGCTACATTGTGGCAGACAATCTGTCCTTTTACAAAGTGTGACTTGTTACTAATAGTATTTTTCAGTTACAATACCACGGGTCAATTCCATGGGTGAATGAATACCATGGGTGGATTTTAGAATACCACGGGCAGATGCCATTTACAATACCATGGGTAAATTCCATGGGTCGATGAATAATATGGGTGGATGAGTACTATGGGTTGATGCCATTTTTCCATTCGGATCAACAATTCAGTTGAAAAAATGCCTCCTAAGGGAAAAGAAATTGTAGAAGTCCCAAATCCCCTGATTCATCCATAGGTCAACGTCCATCATACCCCACTAGTCGATAAAGCTTCTAAAATTGTTGAGACTTCTTCTCAACTTGATTTATATGAAATCTATTTCTGGATGGAAAATAAACTAATTGATCAGACATATGAGATAGGGCTTTGGGACTCCTAGATCCCTCACTATATTTTCCCTCAGATACACAAAGCACCTGAATTTGTGAGGAAATTCCATGAATCTTATGATCCTAGTCAGAGAGCAATTATTTCACCCACAGGAGAAATCCTTTATTTAATCAATTCTGAGTCCATTGAAAAAATGTTGCAGGCCTCTTCTACTACACCAACTCATCCTTTTTCCCATGATAGCCTGATAGAAGGCTATCAAAAACTAGACTTTACTAAAATATCCCAGACCCTTGAACTTTTTCTAGTTGTTGATAGTCAAAAGAAACCCTCCTTATGATTCATCCATGTTCCCTGATAGAACCAAGAAAATCACCTCTATTTTGTCCTATTTGATTGGTTAAAACTCTAATCAATATGTTAATGAAGCCATCCTTGGTTTCTTGTCCATCTTTTCTACTGATTCTAAACCCACTATTATTTATGATTTCAGTCATTTCCTAGATGAAGAAATACATGAGCAATTTTTCAAGTTTAATACTGAAGAAGTATTCAAGTATGCTTCAGTATTGTATACCTTTTTACATATTTCCAGGGAGAAAAATTCCCATTTACTTTACAGAAACTAGATGAGGAAGGAAATCAACAATCAGTGATATTTTGGACTTCAATGGGAATGAAGGAGAAGGAAGAGTTTACATATAAAAATTTCATAGCATTGTTTATTCATCCAGCTATCAGTCTTATGAGCAACATTCCAATATGAAGATTAGTGAGGAGATTGTCAAAGTATTATAGTTGGTTAATAAAGCTACAACAGGGGATTGGTATTGCTACCAAAAATATACAGAGATTAAGGTTTATGGTTGTGAACTTCCACCCTACAAACTACCCAAGTACCTGCCTATCAGAATCTTTGCACTGGAATACATAAGAAAAAGGTTAAATGTAGATGAATTACACTTTGTGGCTACAAAGAAAATCACAATTCAAGCTGAAAGCCCAAGTTGGTCCATTCATCTGTAACACCACGGCGGTAGGAGAGGAAGCAAACAAATTATTAAAGGAGCTAAAGTTTGGTCTTAGTTTCACATGGTCTTATGACCCAATGGGAGTAGTTTCTAAAATCAAGCTAGAATTAAGTTCACTGCATATCACCATATAGCCAGGCATGAAATAGAACAATATAAGAATTAGTTGGAATGGATAGAGAACACCCTCCAAGAGGCCGAAGAGTAGGTAGTTTCTACATCAAATGTGCAAACTCCACTTGCACATGAAAAGTCAGCAAGAGGAAAGGAAGAACAATCTTCTCCTACAACTGAAGCATCAAGCCAAGGTTTCAGAATTGTGCAGAGAAAGAAGAGACCAACGATCTCCATGATTGTTGTTGTAACAAATGAACCTCATAAGATAGCACTAGATGGACTTAGTGAGACTATGCTTTATACACATTCTGGTGGACAATCTACATAGTCCCCAAATCATTCTACTACTACTCACAAACAACAGGTAATTCAGACTAGTGGAGGCATTCTGAAGGATAAGGAGGAAGACATTTGTCATGTCTTTAGTGAGATTAAAAGGAGAAATGAAGAATTGGAGTTGAACACCTATACCTGATTCTAGAAGCATTCTTCCCACTCTCAAGCCAACCTTCTCTCAGTCTTTGACTCTGAGAAGGGAATGATGCATATGGCTTTCTTACAAGCCCAAATTCCATAGCCTAGGACTGCTACTCACTATTAAAAGCAGACTTCTTTTGAGTTCAATGTGAAGGATGTGCATCCAATTGATCAAATTGATATGCACAAACAAACTGGGAAGATGATTTCTTCCATCTTGACTAACACTACCATGAGTTTGTCAAAAATATAGGTTACCTTGGCCAACACTCAGTCACAACTTAAGTTGGAGAAAGTCTCCTCATTGGCAAAGGACACCAAGATTCAATGCTTGGAAAATCTTGTGCTGAAGATGGGATATGATCCCTCCAACATAAATTCTGCGGAAGATCTTATTAAGAAGAAGAATGATGAAGTTGCAGCATTAAAGAAGCAGATCAAATTCCCAATCTCTAAGGACCCAATGACTAAAGAAAGTGAAGAAACAGAAAATCATAAGTCTGACATGATGCAGCTCATCATAAAACAAAATCTGCAGATAAAACAAATGGAGTTGTAGATGGAGAAACTGGTTAAGGAAAAAGAAGAAGCTATTAAAAGGACTCAAACTACGATGGATATAGTCCCCCTTGCAAGAATTCCTACCACCAAGGTTTCTACTTTAGCTACAACATCAATTGCATGTACAACAGAAGGTGTTGAACAACTTATTGACATTGTTCAGAACTTGTCTATCTAGATAGGAGAAATTAAGAAACTAAAGGATGAACTCAAGGAGTTACAGCGTATGAGGTCAGTAGCAGACAGTTCACATGTAGCTGAGTTGCACAGAGTCAAAAGTTATATTGAAGTACTACAAAGGGAACTCAAGGAACCCTTCATTGGAAAAAAATTGGGTTTGGCAAAGGAACTTTTGTGGGAAGAAATTATAGAATCAATCAAGGATATTTGGCCCTATATCAAGATAGTGTTTGATCAAAAGGATCTCTTAGAGCAAGCTCAGGAAGCAGTTGAAACTATTACTAAGCAGCTTGATGACATGCCAGAAATTGCTTATGATATCATCAAGTTCCTAAATTCCAAAAACAACTATGAAATTGAGGAATTAGGCATAAGTGAAAGAACACCAACTATATTGGAGTAAAGAAGATCATTACCAAGGAAAACCTCATCCTTTAGTTGCAGCAAAAGTGCAACAATATCAATACCATAGTTCAACACATTTTCAGTAGGATAGAACCCTTGACCATCAGGGGTTTGCCCTCCATGCTTGTGATTAATGACAAATTGATGCCAATTGAGGGTTACGTTTAGAAGCTGACAAAGGTGCGAACCCATGCAGCTTTAGTTTCAAGCATAAGAGGTACAGAAACACCAACACTTATAATAAATGCACTCACGAATACTTTCTTTCTGTCCCAAAAAGGAAATGCTAGGAAGAATTGACAGAATTACTTGACTAAAGGGTGATCTAACAACATTCAACTTTTAAAGGAACAGTCAGCATAGCTTCAACAATTTTCAATATTTCTAGCAACAATCATCAACAACTCAACAACAAAATAGTGCCACATCAACTAGTAGTTTATATTTCTGATTTTGTAATCATCTATTTTTGTAAAACAGTTTGACATATTTTCTTAGTTCTATTATTGTGTAAATAACTCTATTTCACAAGTTATTAAGGGTTGCACCCTTGAAGAAGCATTTCTAGACATTAATTGTACTTAAATTTTCTGAAACATTAATACAAAGTTAAGGATTCTGAATTCTGGTTCATATAGTTTCGTTTTTCCTGTAAGTTTTTCTAGTTATATTCATAGTGTTTTTCTTCGTATTCTTATGTTTTATAGAGATAACTAGGTAGGAATATTTGAGTTTCAATCTATTCCTATAAGCTTCTAAAGTGATAATCTATAAAGAGAATGAATTATATTAACTGTCTGTTTAATTAATTCCCTCTTAATTATTAAATCATTAGCATCTTTTTTAAACTTAAGCATATTCTATTAAACCTTCTGAACATGGCTTAAATGTTTTCATATTTATGATTATTTGATGTTCAATTTGAATATTGTAAAAATCATATCATTTATTCATTTTTGCTCACCAACATACAGTCTATATCACTGTGTGAATTATAATAGCAACCCTCTATTTTAATATTAATATTATTCAAAAGGTTAGGCATCACTGTTTTATATTTGTTTCGTACATTGGTCCTTCAAATTAAAATAAAACTGCCAAACAATTATCTTAGTTTCCCTGGAATGATAGCTAACCATTATCATCTCAGAGATACAACAAGTGACATATTGATGCCAAGATTGGTAGTCCTTGAGAGTGTCTATGTGTTCTGTTGTGACATCTGTCTCAAACCTAAACCTTGCCTGCATTGCATCTAGGTACACTGCTCAGGCTCCTTTGTCCAACTCGTTTGTGAGCATATGCATCATTGTCTTTAGTGTGGCCAGAGAAGCAATGTACTTGCACATGATGTCTACACTGATAGGCAAGTCTAGGCTAGTGGCGATGCACATCAACCCCTCGAAGTACGAGTCAATTTCCTATCAGACCTGATTCTTGGTCTTCACCTAGGTGAGAGTCCCAAGTGATGGGATCACAAGAGTGTGCACTATAACCTCCATGGTTTTGAATACTCATGCATGGGAAACTTGTATGCTAGTGATGAGTTGCGGTAGGTATTCGTAGTTTCGGATCTAACTCTGGATACGTGGTTGCAGCTCGACCGCATTGGTCTTCATAATCTTTGAAAAGTGAAGTGGGGCTCCCTTTTACTTCATCATCCATGCTTGCATGTTATCAACAACAGTATGTATGCTCTTCAAGGTCTGTTCTCTTTGCGCACATTGCTGCTACCATCCGTGGAGATGAATGAATTCTTGATGCATGGTACCAAACTTGGAGTATAATGCTTATATAACTGTGTCCAAGGATGATACTTCATCTAGTATTGCCTTCTTTAGCTCATCTCGGGTAGACATTGTCACCAAGTCTCCTCCTTGCTTGGCCACCTGTAGTTCCTTTGCCATTCGCTCATTCTCCGCTATGAGAAAATGAACACTTGAGGTAGTGGCTTCGGCATACACTCCAGTTGCATCAGCCAAAGCAGCTAGATGCTTGTGCGCATCAATCATGATCACTTTCTCTTAAAATTGTGCAAGGGATGTTTGGTCCTCCAGAGTTGGTACTCTTTGAGACTACACAACTCTGTGATGTGATTCATCAAAGGAGATGTTGTGCAACTCTACTTCTAGCTAACCACTAAGGATATAAGTGCCCCCTTGGTCATTTGAGACTTGCACATCATCGAGATACATTGAATAGGGTGAGTCGACCTCTTTGTGGTGAGGCATGAGGTCGGTATCCTGTTCCAACTCCTGATGCTCCATGTCTGCATCCAACTGTTCAAGCAGTTGTTCTATCTCATGAGAAAATTCTTGCCCCTGGGATGGTTCACCTTGTTCACCTGATGCCAGCTATTTATATGAATCAACTACTTGTACTATTGTTGCTTCGTCTGTCTACATGTGATGCACCCCCTTCTGAATTTGTTGTTGCTGCTACACTTCTTGCCCATGTTAGCGCAACTATTGGTATTTCCAAAGTTTCTCCCTCATCTCATGCAGCTCCCTCTCTACTTCTTCCATTCTCTTCTTATCCCTCCGCCTTTGCATGATTCTCTTGCTGTGCTATTGCCTCTTCGCCTGAATAACCATAGCTGCTTGTTCTACAAATAGATCTTCTCGAAACTTGCAGCTTTTCTCTTCCTCCATGATCCAGGTCTGAGTGTGAAGAAGGACCTTACCAAGACCTTTTACTTTCGTGATGTGTTAAAATTTCCCTTTTAAAAGAACATTAAGGAATACAAGTGCATGTGGAGAAGAAGAGGAGCATAACAATCATCCACACATGAAAACAAAATTCATTGTTAACAAAGTTCGTCCAGGAGGGACTACGTCTCCAGGCCTCGATCAAGGTGGTGTGGGCTACTGCATTAGGTGCTATCATTAAAAGTGATGTACACAAGAGTTTGCTGTCTCGATCATACAAGGAAGAAGGCCCTTGCACAGGAGTGGCTCTAAGAGATATTCCAAAACTAGAACTCTCAATAAAAAATCCTATCAGTATGACACAAAACATGCATGGTGCGCATCCCGCCAACAAGGCGCAAAAGGGATGTCAAAGCAAAACACATGCACAATGACAACAAGAGTATCCCATAAACATACAAAGGGATCTCAAAGCATAAAGTACATCACATGAAGATTCCTCCTAAGATGAAGCAAGGGATCACAACAACAGGAAAATAAAGAAGATCCTGCATCAATATCCATCTAGGATCTACAGCATAATGTAAAAGAAGAAATATATGAATAAATCATATGCCTCACACCAACGATGGGCCATATGAAGATATAAATGAAGAAGTGGATAAAATGATCCACAGTGAACATCTATTCACATCATCAATGCGCAAGCACAATCCGCTCCTAATCTATCATGGTCTCACTATTAATGGCCATATGAAGAAGCACTGCTATGAAGAAACTGTCAAAGTGTTGAAACTTGCTGAAACACTGATCTCACAGCATCAATGTGCAAGAAGAATAAGTGATCGAAGAAGAATCGATTAAAGAAGCATTAATCAACATATAAAATTCTAAGAAGAAGAATCGATCTTGAAGAAACATAACCAATCATAAAGAGAAGTATCATTCCAGTCCTCTTGCTCCATAGCTCTATGGCTATCTAGCCCTATAGCACTTGGATTTGTCTACAGCTTTGCGAATCTACCAGAATTTCAAGCACTCTCTAGCTATCATGCTTTATTATAGCTCTCTAAGGTGCTCTAGCTATCTCTATGCAATGCTTAGCCCTCTTGTTTTGTGGCTCTCCATCGGCGCAACCTCCTCATTGAGGTCTCTGGCATTCAGGCTCTCTAGCATTCCCCAACATAGGCTCTCGGGCTCTTCTGGAACTGTCTATCCGACCTTTTTCCTCTAGCACGCTGCCCTCGGGCTTTCTGTCATACCATTGCTACACAACCTTCTATGCTCTCCTCGACTCTATATCATGCATTGTGTTTTATACACATTTGGGACAAGGCCTCATACAAAGCGGGGTCATTTCTGTTCAAAAGAGAAGCCGTTTGCTTAGAATCATTGGCCGTTGCAACAAAACTTTGAAAATAGCCTTCTTTCTGTTTTAAAATAGAAATACACTGAAAACTGACAAATCCGACAAATCCCTTTAAATCCGGACTTCAAAACAATTTAAATCGGCCCTACAAACCTTATCAGGTCCGCTTTAATCACTTATCGCATTGCATAGCTAATTTGGTCGAAACTGGGAATACACTAAAAGTTTGAATTCCCAGACCTCAAATTTTATAAAATCAGATCTATTATTCCATCGGGTCATGAGTAATCACAAGTCGGGATCGTCGATACCGATGCCAATCGTTCTGATCGCTGATTTAATCGTGGCCATTGATCGGCTTCCTGATCCGACGACTAAGATTAAATCACATATCACAATCGAATCGGCCCGGGGTCCTTTGCCAATATATTGGCATGCGTCGATGCTGATCGTCAATCGCTGATATCAACGATCATTAATCGTAGGGGTTCTAATCCTTAGCCTTTGGGTTTTGCCGACGCTGATCATCGATTGCATAGACAACTCTTCGACATCACCGATTGCCTACCCCCGCCTCCGATATTGGAGATCACTGATCAGGGGTCCTAAAGGCCCACTTAAATTTTCCCTTTGGACTATGTCGATTGTGATTTGCCTCTTAAGGCTTAAAGTCCAATTTTTATGGAAAAACCTCATTTTCTTAAGGATCAAGCTAACCTTCTTTTCGCGATAACTTCGTCATTCAGACTCGGATTGACGAACCGTTTGCACCTCCATGATTAGGAAGATGAGCTCTTCAATTGGGTCCTAATTCGAAGTCTTTATGATAAATTCCATGGTGTCTAAAGATCCATCTGGATCACTCCATGTGGTTGACAATCTTCCTCTTCTCTTTGTCGTGCACAGGTATGCTTGGCTCTACTGCCTCTGTTACTGCTACTACTATTGCTACTATTCGTGCTCTCCGTGATGTTGCTTAATGCTACTTTTCTAACCACTCTACAATAAAGTTGACCTGTTCATTGGGTCTGGAGGAATTGTAACAATATCACCATGAGTCCTCCTCGGCCTAATGACATGCCCCATGGATCCAGTTGAACTGAAGTCTCGTGTAGTGATCCTTCATAATGCAATGTGGGTCATACGGGTTGAAGCTTTGGAGGTCAAAAGGATACTTCCTCATCTGCTCTACTTTGACATCTGCTTGCTTGATACTCCAGATCTCATATAACCCAATCTATAATGGAAGAGCGGCCAAGGTGCCTTCTTCTTCCACTGCAATCTAGTTGTCAATCCTGTCGAGATGTGGTATGCTACTTCCTTCATGACAAGCACGTCCAAGGCGAACTTTGACAGAACATGTGGAGACTTCTCCACACTGAACACTTGGATGAACGTGCCAAACGGTGAGGCATACCAATGATCCAAATGTATCCTAGAAGAACCTCTAAGTCTTCAAAATCAAAAGAATCATAAAATAAGAACTTCTTGAAAAAGTCGGATTACATTATCAGGAGGCAAAAAGACTAAGAAAACAATGGAAAACAAGCTTATCAACGGTCAAAGGAGTGATGCACAGGAGCCACCAGATTTGGCCAATCAACGGTCCAGATCGGATCAGCAAATTGCAATCGGCAAAGGCTATTAGAGGTTATCAGAGGCGGCTATATGGGAAGCGCGATAGCGGGCAGCGCAATCAAACGAGAGCCGTTGATCTATGCATGCAGATCAATGGTCCAGAGTCAATCATGCTATCACATCATATATATATATATATATATATATATATATATATATATATATATATATATATATATATATATATATATATATATATATATATATATATATATATATATATATATATATATATATATATATATATATATATATATATATGGACTTAAACATGGCCTGGGAGGATTAGCGACGTGCGATTGCAGCGCAATATTGCATTGGAGCTATGCATAAGAGCGGGGCCGATTATGACTAAGACTATGATAGACTGGACCTGATAAAAATATAAAAGCTATTTCATAAGATTTGATATCTGTCAAACAACATTTTTAATGTATTTTCATGTATTTCGTTTATTAAACGAAATACAAGGGGAGCACTGATGCTATGAAAAGTGGAGTCAAAAGGGTTGGGGAATGAAAATGAATAATATTTCAAATCTACCCAAAGACATTTTTATGGGATTTTTAGTGTTTTAACGTATTTTCCAAATGCAAAGGAAATCCACGAAACAAGTGGGATTTCGGGAGGAACAAAAGTGGTAAGTGGTTTGGGCCGGGCTCCACCTAAGCCCATACACTGGTTGCCACGTGTCTAGGCTGAGGAGAGAGAAAACCACCCTTATCGGGTGGTTAACCCCCATACGAAAGGGCCACTCGAAAGGAACCATAGCCGTTGGATCTAGATCTCCCAGATCAATGGTGGAGCTGCGATGTTGATATATAGGCGGATCCGATAGGAGTTATAAGGCGAATTCATAATGTTTCAAGTCCGATAAACAACAATTTGGAGGAGTTTCACAGTTTTGAATGTATTTCTATGTGTAAATAGAGAACAGTGATTTCGAAGGATTTCAATGGCCCGATGACCCATTACGTTACTGTACAGGTGGCCACCATCCCTAAAAGAATTTAGCAATGATTGCTAACGTTCAGAGGGGGATTTGAGTGGATAGAGGTCGAGAAGCCATAAAGCCCGAGAAGGTGAAACGAACAGACAATTTCGATTGGCTTTAAAGCCACAGATTGACAGAAAATAGAGCAAGCGGTGCTAAGATAGAGATCAAACAGAGACAACGAGTTAGTGAGGAGAATTTGTGTACTCAAAAGGGACTTAGGGGATCCAAGTAAAGCCTTATTATTTTGTATCTATTGTGTGAGGCTCAATTTGAGCTCACTGTTGTAAAACTCTGCTTTTGAAGACATAATAGAGTGGCCACCACTGAACGCTGGACCAAGAGACGTAGCCCAGGAGTTTTGGGTAAACTCCATATTAAACTTCTTGTGTTTATGTGTGTGTCTATTATGTTTCTTTAATTGCTTCATTGTCTATGTATTTCACAATCTTATCGATCCATGCACATCAGTCTGTAATACCTTAATAATTGTCTAAGATCTCATTTTCATATCAACGAATCTGCAATGCCTAGCAATGTCTTCATCGGTTCCTCTAACATGTAGGGTGGATCCTGTTCGAATATCAACCTATACACTAGGGTGAAAAAATGGTCATACAACCATATGATCACTCCTATGAAACTGTATTCAGACAACAACTTGAAATACATGTTCACAACAGTCTCTGCTGGTGACCATACCCATTCCAAGCCTGGGAATTCATGTCGAGCACAGACTGCATCAAGAATGTAAGCAGGCATATAAATCTCTGCATGTATACCATAAAGTGACTGTCGAGCCTTCGTGACTTGCTCCTTTAGTTGGTGAGCCAGTATGTCAGACCAGTTGCATGGTCTTCCTTCTCTAGATAGTTGTTCCAGTGCGATCACCCAACTTTGAGGGAAGGTCTCAGTGCATGCTTGGCCACTCAGTCGACATGCAAATATGATCAAGTATTGGTACGCATTCCTCAATATCTTTGTCTTGTAGATCTGGTTGGGTGTCATCCTGAAGCGAGCTGGCTCCTTTACCCAATCCTTAAGAATGTCTCTAGAGTGAGCTTTGCTGTTGGGCAAGCTGAATGGAGGAGTCATGACAGTCATGGGCTTGGTAATCTGATACATCTCATCATAATAACATGTCTAGAAGGTTGCAAGCTTCATCCCACTGACACTGCTCAAGGTCATCGTCTTGGGGTCAGTGTGAGAAACGATCCAATGAATCATGTCCGCGCATGAGAATGCAGGGTATCTGCATGCAATCCAATACAAGCTGGACTTATGAATGTTCACGTACACCTGACGGTATTCAAGGTCTTCCACAAAAGTACCTTCGAATGTTTCATTCACCTCTTTCCACTTCAATTTGATTTCCTTGTCTAGATACAACTTCGTATCTTCGTAGATCGGGAGATTAGAGGACACTTGCTCAATTGCTTCTCTAGCTAGAATACGATCAATGTCCTGAGATCCTGTCCTCTTCGAAACCATTGAGATAGATGAACACCTGAAATATCTAGAAATAAACAGCATGCATGGCGAGAAATATGTCAGTGAAAACAAAGAAAATCTAGGGAAGGACACAATACATACCTAGGGAGTTGATGATTGAGATTGCACAAATTTCATTGGGAGTGTGAAGTAGGAAAGTGTTCCCTCTATAGACAGAGGCAACCCCTCTAGCCCTAGAGTGCGTCTAGTCACAAACAAGGACAGATCAACAATATATTTCCTTAAACGGTCATAGTTGGAGGCCTACCTCAATCAGCGGTCGATGGAGTTCCATTGCGTTGCTCCAGCTTTTGCTTCCGTCTCCTTAATGAGTGATCAACCTGAATCAATGCAAAGAAAATACAACAAAGCATGTAACCGGAAAACAAAAATGATCTATTTACTCACAAAGTCAAGAAGTCATGAGCTATCTAGTAAATTACATACAAGACATAGGAAAACATCATTGATTGTATTAATAATGAAATAAGAGCAAGATTACAACCAAAGTCTTGATGTCGCAAGCCTTCTCAGAGGAATCCAGCCAACATGTTCTTCAAGCATTCACTCTTTGAAGATGGATCTCCCAACATACAAAGTCTCTCCCTCACTCATAAGTTTTACATAAAGTCAAGGGCACTTCACAACCTTCCAAAAGCTATCAACACTCTCACACTTGTCACACCCACACCAGTTATCTATCAAACTCAAAAACACTAACAACACTGCTCAATCCAAGAATTTACCAACAAGCTGATCATAGAAAAGGTGAGTGTTTAAATAGGAGAAGGAGTCTCCATGAAAGGTGGAAGAGAGAGCTTATCCCCAAGGAAGATAGGACAATTGATGGAACTACCATGCCAAAGAAGGAAGGGCAACACAAACTATGCCAACAACCAGGTCTGGAGTCATCCAGAAGGCTGACTGTTGGAACAAATTCGCCCAATCTAGATCATCGTGAGTGTATAACAAAGCTTTAGTGCTGACATCGTTAATAAGTAACGTAGCCAGTCAGACCATCACTAAATATAGCAAATAGCCTCACAACGGGACCTGAAATTGGACCGTCGTGGGAAATAGATGTACTTCCACGCTGGAAGTGCGGCTGGATTGTTTAAGACCGTCATTCAGCATGTATATTAAGTCCATAGTTGCGATGAGGCAAATAACTTAGGAAAAGTGGGTCAATTGGTAGCATAAGAGAGCATTTGTTTAGTATGAGCATGTTTGACTTGGACACATGACATAGTAGATGGACTCAGAGTGAAAGCAGTGAGAAATTACTGCGTAATAGATGCCCCCTAAAGTATGAAGCCTGAGAGAGTGGGAGGGGTGAAATGCTTTACGAAACGGATTAAGCTGGAACACCATCTGGAAGAACCTGCAGGTGCAAGTAAAACTAATATCTCTGATCATGAAATACATGTAGTCTAAGCATGGACGCAACTATCCAAAATATATACGAACTAGGTCTGTGGTATGGACGTAGCCACCCAGCTAATAAGACCATGATAATGACAAAGGTATGGTCACAACCATCCATGAAGACTCATATATGGTTGTAGCCATCCATCAATGAGTCATGAAATCATGAACCAAACCACGCAACCTGAACATGTGTAATCTGAGTTTGGGGTCTTGAACCCAATCAACCATAGTACAAATTCTAACATGCGAATAGAGGTGCTAAAGTTGAGCATGAGAGAAAGTCGCTTGATTACCGGTCAATGATGAAAACCGTTAACAAGCACGAGAGAAACCACCAATAATGCCAATGGTTCTCAAGGTACTGTCCAGTAAAATCCATGAAGTGTGAAAAATGAGTTGAAGTTGAACACTCATGGAATCACCCAATTGACGACCAATGATGTAAGTCGACCGTCAGGCGCGAAGAACTTGCCATTGAGGCATGCAAGCTCCAAGGTACCAAAAGGGATCTCTAGATCAATCTCCTAGATAATGAGCTGATGTCGATAGGAGACGATATGTCGCAAGAGGGCCATAATGTTTCCCCCATCAATGACACGGGACAAGGAACAAGCGGTAGATGGTGAAATAGAGTATCAGAGGAAAAACGAGGGTGTAAACTGCAGAAGGATTATACTCTTGAACATGTCGGCGACACGACTCCAGAGGGTGGCAGCATTCAAGTACCAAGGGATCAGAGGCTTGATGGAGATAGCATGAATCAAATGGAATGAGGCTAAATGACAACCCAAACCCACGAAAGGCCAAATGACGATGTATGGATATCCCAACCTAACAAGAAGTAAAAGTGTCGATGTTCAAGAGTGACTAGCTGCCATAGACAATCAATGATGATTTCCAAATTTTCCCCCACCATTGCTGGTGAGTACCCCAATTATTTTTGAAAACAAGCTTGAAGGGGATAGCATGTGCTTGTAATATAAGTTTGACCTTCGGTCAAATCCAACCTAGTAATAGTTTAATGAGCCCTAGGGAGGAGAAGCTCGAGTCTCTTCATGGTGACGAGTCCAATGTTGTTAGGGTTTAACGAGTCCGACATAGGTAAAACTCAGAGTCTTTTTTATGTTTAAAGAGTTTGAAAAAGACATGAAAAAGAAAACTCCAGGGGGGTCCTTTTTCGTAAATTTGTGTCTCTCGAGCCTGAAAAAGTATAAAATGATACTCGAAAGAACCGCTTGACCATTACGACCAAGGAGTACTTTTTTTGATTAGTGACCTCGACCCGAAAAAGTAGAAAAGCGATCGAAACCACGTTGTTTCGTAACCAATAACAAGCCTAAAATGACAAAAGCTAGACAATATTTTCACGTTTACACAGTTGGAAAAGAGCTTAAAGCAGACCGCCTCTCATTTCGTTTAACGATTTGAAAGGGACAACTCGGCTATATTTTCGTCTTTTAAGTCAGAAAAGAGTGTTAAAGACGAATTTACGGACCAAGTGCACACGAAGTATGACATAGCTCCGCTACCTGTAGTTCTGCACAAAACACGTCAAACGTAAAACCCATTCAACATAAATGATTAATATATGTGGAAACATAGTTAGAAACCAAAAACTCCAATTAACCATGTAATAAAAATGGTAAATACCCACATTCTAAAGTGAAATTTTTAATATTTCAAAAAATTACTATAAAAGGGGGGGTAATTCATTTGCTTTTACCATTTGCACTGTTCATTTTACCATTGGAGTTTTTGGAGCACCAACCAGAGAAAATTTCTCAAGCTGATTCCGGCCTCATTCGTCGACGGTTCATCATGAAACCTCCGCCAAGTAAGTAGACTTCTTCCTGCACTTCATTTCAGTGGTTTTTTCATGCATTTTAGCATTAGGTATGTAAGTTTACAGGGATTTTTGAGTCAGAGTCTGTCGCTCGGTCACCGCGGGTATGTCACTCAGGTCCGCAATGACCAAGCGTGTAACGCTTTTCGATCATCGTGAGAATATGATGTATTCTCGCGATGACCACAAGAAAAATGAACTGTCAACTTTGCACCATCACGACTATTTTAAAAACAGTCGCGATGATGACGCAAAATTAATTTTTTATGCAAATTATGAATTGAAATTTATAAATGAAGTTCTAACTCATCTTTTCTCGTCATGCAGGGCATCATGTCATTTGTTTGGCAAGAAGGAACTCATGATTTCAACGATGAGGAAGCTTTCACTAATGCTGGGTGTCGAAATTCCTTACGTGCATGCGGGTTGCTAAAATTCTTCCTGACTCCGCACCTTCGGGCCCAACCCGATTTGCTAGAGCTGATAATCCGTGCATGGAACCCAACAGATAGAAAATTCATAATCTGAGGCCAAGACATTGAGTTTGATGCTACGGAAATATATTTCCTGACTAGATTGTCTTGTCGTGGTGAGAGGCCGATCCTAGAGGGCCAACACCCCAGGGTGAATCTCTAGAGATGCTGATGGCACGAGTGTGCCCCCGGGCACGCAAAACAAAGAGCGAAAAGGTGGCAATTCTGACGGTGGAAGACTTGGTTTTTCATGCAGTTCTCTTTATGGTAACAAGGGTAGTGGGCTCCCAAGCCCAACATGAGGCATCGAAGACCCAACTAGGGTTGGCTCTCGAATGCCTTAATCTGACCATGTTCAACTGGGCGGAAATAGTGACGGCCAACATGAAGAGACAACTTACCAACTGTCATCGAGGAGAGACAAAACAGTTTGGCTACGGGTCCATCTTGATCCCACTCATGTTGGAGCGGGTGCCGGCACTGCAGTTGCAATATATGGACTTGGACGCACCCAAACTGTGGGAGACTAGGATCACACGGTGGGCCCATGTTATGCCACGAGGAGGTGGCAGACGCCCGGTGTCATGGGGGACACTGTTCCATGAGTGGCTAGAGCGTTAGACGATCTTCATTTAGGACTGGCCATATGTTGGTATGGAGTTTCGTGGAGATCCTGACATGCAGCTGCCCCTTGGCGAGCAGTGTGATGATGGCGGTAAACCACTTGATCACGCTATTTTTGTATTTTGTCTTTTATGATGTTTTTTTGGATTTTTTTATGCATATGTCCTTATGAGGTACTCTATGGTATTTTCAGATGTGGGACCAATGAGGCTTGTAGGATTGGCTCCAGAGGCGTGGAGGGACCCACAAGGTATTAGAGAGCTAGCCTTGGCTCCTCCAGCTGGTAATTTGATAAATACAATGGGCCAAAATCTCGAGGGTCTAATAGTGGGGATCATTGATTACATGGGGATAGAGGAGGTCCCCATAGAGTTCCAGATTCATACAGTAGGGGTGATACCTAAGGTGCACCGACTGTTGAGATGGGTTGCACAAGTGGTGGTGTGCTATAGGGAGCATAAGCCACCACAGTAGACACCTGGGTTTTATTTCCTGCTGATTTTTTGAGAGACATGTGTCTCGGATGTATGGAGAACACAGACTCTATTTGGACATATACATTTATTTTTTGAGCGCCTTGGTGCACCACACGAGATATATATATATATATATATATTATATATATATATATATATATATATATATATATATAGATATATATATTATATATATATTATAATATAATTTATATATATATATATATATAGCTATATATATGCATATTCCTATGGTTCATTATTGTGTTTTGAATGCTTCTATATGCTGTTTTGATTACATGTTACACAAATGTCTGTCTAATACATGGTTTGCTAATGCATCAGTTAACGTGTTTAACCGTCTTGGAATGTGTTGATATGTAATAAAATCAAAATTCCTTTCTAACAATTTAACACGTAAATACAACCTTAAAATTCGATGATCTCTGATGGAATAACGCCCATTAAGCTGGTGGACAACAAGATGAGAGTCTAGATTCACAAACAATGCACGAATGCCGAGGTTAATAGCCTCAGTCAGTAATTCAATAACAACACTATATTCAACGACATTATTTGTGGTACAACCTAGACAAACACCTTGAAGATCTACTAACTCACCGTGAGGATCGTAGATCACCCATGCCGCAGAAGACAGGTTGTGTGTACTATAGCAGGCACCATCAGTGAAACTAATGTAAGGTGTACCAGACATTTGCACACGAAGCAAAAAGACACAATAAGCGACAATTATTTCTACACACCAAGCCAAAACATGAAAACACACACACACAACACACTTGCTGAGAACATGCGTATGTACAAATTAGAGTGCATGGGGTTCATACGTAATATTGTTTAGATAAATCCCATTTTGGGGCTTATCTAGAGGGTTCCCTTCATAATCAATCAGCCCGTATGCCCCTTTTTACAAAACTCGCTTTACAATATAAGGCCTGTGCCACATAGGCTCGAATTTGCTGGCCCCCATCTTATCATTCGCTTGATCATAAAGTAGGACTAAATCTCCTTCAACTAAAGAACAAGGATGGATAATATGATCGAAGTGAGTTTTCACTCTCTTCTTCCATGCTTCAATGGCTAGAGAGGCTAGTTGACAGGTCTCATCTAGTCGCTCTAGATAGAGAAGAAGTTCTTCTACCGGAGTAGTGTTGGGAAGTAATTCGACGGCTAATTTCAAAGAAGGGATCTCACACTCAATCGTAAGGGTAGCCTCCAGACCGTAAACCAATTGGAACAAGGTGAACCCAGTGGCATCCTTCACTAAAGTTCGATAAGCCCATAAGGCGGAGAAAAACATCAAATGCCAGTTGGACTTGTGCATGCCAATGGTGCATTGAAGCATTATAACTAGAACTTTGTTGACAGCTTCCACTTGGTCATTGGCCTGAGGATAGTACAGTGTCGAGCTATCACGCTGCAAGCCCAGCTGGGTTGTTAACTCAGTCATCATATGATTACGGAAATGTTTTCCGTGATTAGTGACGATAGCCTGAGGGACTTCGAATCGTGAAATAACATGATTGAACAAAAATTGCGTCGCTGTGTGACCTTCCTCGGATAGTGTAGGCATCACCTCGGCCCATTTTGTGAAATAATAAACAGCAACGATGATATACCCATGTCCCCCGACTGAGCGAGGGTTACAGGTCATATAATCAATGCCCCATTTAGCAAAAAGGCCGACAGTAACAACAGGGTGCAATGGACCGGGAGGCGCGCGCATTTTCCATTAGTAGATTTGGCACTCATGACAAGAGCGGACGGCAAGAATGTAATCCTTGAAGATGGAGGGCCAAAAATAACCAACACGGAGAATATTCTGAGAAGTGGCATACTCGGACATGTGACCACTGCAGGCATCAGAATGGCAGTCATTTAGAACTTGTTTGGCTTCCTCGAGTGTTAAACATCGGCAGAGGACAGAGTCGGCATTGAGTCAATACAGGGTGTCCCCAATAATGCGATAAGGTTGAGACTGATGATGAATCCGTCACTGAGTATCCTTGGACAAATCGGTACAAAAAATGGACGTCTGAAGATAGAAAATAATGTCCCCATACCAAGGATCGAGGGTACTAATCAAGAACAGAGTTTCATCCGGAATATGGTCTTCTAACCAAGAAGGTGTGGTAACAGATGGCAGAGAGAAAAGAAACTCAGTGAAGATGAGGGACTTCTTGGACTTGGCGGTGGTGAACTCCAAGTCGAACTCTTGAAGGATGACAATCCACTTTGAGGATTTGCCACCTAGTAACTGATGTGACAAAATGTACGTCATTGGGTTGCAATCAGAAATCACCATCGTGGTATGCAATAGTATATAATGGCGGAAACGTTGGATGGCACAAACATCGGAAAATGCCAACTTCTCGACATAGGTGTAGCGAGTTTCTGTATCAAGTAAATTGCGGTTGAGATAATAAAGGACATTCTTAGTACCATCATCGTCGTCTTGAACTAGAACCATGCCTATGGTGGTATCAGCAATGGCTAAATAAAGAGTGTAGTCTCGGTGATAATTAGGAGGACGTAATAGAGGAGCAGAAACAAGGAGAGCCTTGAGGTGCTCGAATGACTCCTGTGCAATGGTATCCCAATGAAAAGGGGTGTCATGTTTTAATAAATGCGTATAGCCTTTAGCCACTTTGGCATAATTCAGAATGAATCGTCGTAAAAAATTTGCTTTTCCCTACAAACTCTACAATTTCTGCAAAGAAGCAAGGGGAGGAAGATTCAGGATGGCTTCGAATTTAAAAGGATCCAAACAGATACCCTCTTAGGAGACAATGAACCCGAGAAGTCTGCCTAACTCGATATATAAGACAAACTTATGCAGATTAAGCCAAGTATGATAGTGTCTACAATGGAGAAAAATTTCGTGAAGGTGGGTCGAATGGTCTTGGCGTTTTACCGAATGAGCCGGAAGGTCATCCAGATAAGGTTGCACAATGTGTCGAATATCATGAAATGTGTAAGACATTGCACGTTGGAAGGTGGCACCGACATTTTTTAAACCGAAAGGGAGCTTCTTATAAGCGAAAGTGCCCCACAAAAATATAAAGGCGGTCTTGTACTGATCGGCAGGGGCAATATTAATCTGGTTATAACCAAAAAAGCTATCCAGGAATGAGTATATTTCACTCCCAGCACACTCATCAATGAGGTGGTCAATGAAGGGTGCAAGGAAGTTATCTTTGGGACTGGCCCGATTAATATCATGGTAATCAACACATACCTTGATAGTGCCCTATTTTTTAGTTACAGGGACAATATTAGAGACCCAATCTGTGAGTGGGATGGGGTAAATGAAACTAGCCTTAAGAAGCTTTTCAACTTCCTCTTTAATAGCAGTAGCCTTTCGGGGGTGCACAGGGCATAGACGTTGTTGAACAAGTTTAGCACCTAGATAGGTAGGTATCTCATGCACCACGATGGTAGGATCGATGCCAAGCATCTCTTCATAAGACCAGGCAAACACATCACAAAATTCACGAAAAAGACCTGTATAAAGATGAATCTCCTCCGGAGTACAAGTTACTCCAACATGGATGTGCTCGACAATCCCTGGTTTAATAGAGATGTCGATTGGCTAGGTTTGTGTGATGTTCCCCATATTCCCTTCAGAAGACACTTGGTAGATCTGGTTAGGTGTCTGAAGAGGTTGAGAGGGGAAACAAGAAGCAAATCACTCGAGACAAGTAAGCATTTCCCGATGGGTAGGGAGAAACGAGGAACAATGGTGGTGATCAGGCCAAGGGGGTTCCTTGAAAGACAGTCTCAATGATCACTTCATCAGAAGGAAAAAGTTCCTGTAAAGGGTCTAAAGAAGTGCTATCTCCAAGCCAAGGGGGTTGCATGTATGAGTCGATAGCTCTGCTCGAAGGAGTAGATTCAGAGGATGGAGCCGACACGGAAATAATTTCGACGTAGTTGAGCTCACCAGGACTCAACGACATCTCATCGCCCCATGATTCTATCTGATCGACAGGAGGAAGAACCCATGGATCAGAGTGAATAGAAATCATATTGATGGGGGCGATGTTAGGAGGTGGGAGTGAAAAAACACCCATAAGGGCAGGACCTTTAAAGAGTCCAACACCCACACTCTCTAAGGTATGCTCCATGAAAGGCACATTGCCATCGGAGGAAGAGGCGAAGAAGGACAGCTAGTCGACTGTGATGATCTTCCCCTGATGAGGGAAATGAATGACACAGAATAGAGATGAAGCCACAACTTGCATGGCATATGTCCAGCTTCATCCAAAAAGGAGGTTGTAAGTTAAATTGTCATCGACAACTTCAACCTCCACTTCAACCATCTTTCCTTCTAATGTAATGGGTAAGAATTGGAGTATACCATAAGGACAAGACTCTCTCTCATCAAAGGTTTCTAAGGTCGTAGGAGACTACCTCAGAGTCGAAGAACCAATAGCCTTCCAATAAGCAACAGACATTATGCAAGTAGAAGCGCCTTCATCAATGACGATACGATGGATCATTTTGGAATTGATGATGACTTGAATAAGGAAGGCAATTTGGTGAGGCAGTCTTGGTATATGACTGTCCAGGTCAAAAGTGATCAAATTTGAGTTGGCCGGGTCAATGCCACCAATGGCCGATAGCAAAGACTTCCTCTAAGAGGGGCAGCTCTAGAGAGCTTCTAATATAGACATAGCTAACGAAGCCTAGGCTAAGTCCTCAATGATGCTATAGTGCTAAGCAGAACGAGCATTGGGGTTGTACGAAGATTTCCGGAGTACGCCTTTAGGAGGAGGTCGGATGATCGTTTCAGTGCTAGGTCGTTCAATATGAAGGGGACCAGAACTGGATGGAGGAGCACTAGGGGGGACCTCACGCTCCTTCCCGGCGGGTGACAGATACTCTTTCGCCCAAGTACTAATGTGGACGGGAATTGTCCCAACCATAAATACCTAAGAACCAAGGGGAGAAGAGGATTGAGATGGATCAACCACCATCTGATTTTGTTGCGAGGGAAAAGGCTCTTTGAGCATAGCAGGAGTTCCAGGGGCACCTTTCAGCAAACGACTAACTTCAAACCGCCTTGGGCAGTCTTTGGTATAGTGATCTTCATCACAGATAAGGCAAGGATACTTAGGCTTGCATTTGGCACCTTCCTTAGGTGGAGGTTTAGGGGAATCCTGCTTCAGCTATTCAGCTTTATTCTTCCCTTTTCCTTTCTTTTTCCCTTTTGAGGCTTCGTCTATCGTGGTGGACTGGATGACATTCACCTCGGAAGTGTTACCAGCATTGGATACAGCTTGAGAAGTATTTTCATTTGAAGTATTCAACTTTTTCTTCCTAGGGTTCATGGAAGATTTCTTAGAGGGTAGATTGACAAAATCGATGACACCATCAACAGATGATGTTGGTGGAGCTTTGAAAATTTTGGGCCTTGGAGCATCAGGAAAATAATCATATAGCATACCGGACTGGGAGTAAACCAAGTCAAGGTACTGAGCATGTGCAATAGCTTGCTCTTCAGTTACACATGCCCCCATAGCAATGTCCTGAGCTATCGGACCGATAAATGAAGTCCTAAACCAGTCAGTCATAAGCTGATCAGGAATCCAAAACTTAATCAAATGGCGATGTCATCTCCATTCATGAATATGATCAGAGATATGTGTGGCTATAGTCTGTTGTAAGGATGTGAGGAGATGCGTGCCTATTTCATATCGAATCGGCAACTGAAAATGAGTTAAAAATGCCATAGCTAATGAGTTAAAGTCCTGAAAAGATCCGTGAGCTAACTTAATATACCATTTAGCAGCAGAGCTAGTGAGAGTCCATTGAAAAAGGCGAAGTCGGATTGAATCATCAAGCCATGAGTTTGACGAGCACCATAGATGATACGTCATAATGTGGGCCTGGGGATCTTCTCCAGCTTTACCATAAAACTTGGGACAATCACCTGGAATTTTAGTTGGAACCGACAGCTAATACGGATTGTGAAGAATGGGATCATTTGTCAGTTTGGACACGTCCGATAATTTCAATGTTGCTAGAAAGGGTAACTGAGGATTAAAGGACATCTGAGGCCGTGGGTAGGAGGTAGTACCAGAGTTCCACCCAGCTGCTTGTTGCCCCCATTGGTTTTGTTCGGACGGATTTGGCCCATAAGGGTTTTGTCTGTAGGAATTTTGCCCGTAGGGGTTATAGCTGTAACTAGACGGTTGACCCTGGATTTTCCCCCCAGCATTCCACTGATTACCAACTTGGCCTGCAGAAGCAACATAAGGTTGCTGGAAATTCTGGTAAGGATTTACCTGTAGTTGTTGATTTTTTTGATATGGGGCAAATTAGGCTTGCCCTTAGGATTATTGGGTATTGTAAGGCAACTGGGCTCCAAACTGAGCCTGGTAGCTAGGCTGGGTTTGATAAGCAGGTTGGGATTGGGATCCAACCTGAATTTGAGGATCGGATTGGGTTTGGAGCCTAGACGGGGGCTGAAAACCGGGTGGTGCTTGAGATGCAACAATCATTTAAGTGCTAAGTTGAGTAGGCCTAGACTGATGTCCCTGAGAAAACTGTGGTTGAGCCATCTGGCTAGAAGGCGAACCTAGCTGAGATTGAGGTTGACCCACTTGCCCAGAAGGTTGAGCTTGCTGGGTACTGGGTTGTCCGTGCACCACTGAGGGTTTTCTTGACTGGTCGGATGGTTGAGGAGACTGGACAATTGGTTGGCTTGGTTGATTTTGAGGCTGACCACTTTGTCCAGATGGTTGACTAGGCTAGACAGTGGGTTGGCCTTGCTGAACGTAAGGCTGACCAACTTGCCCAGAAGAGTAGCCTTGCTGGACACCGGGTTGACCTTGTTGAATGTAAGGTTGTCTAGGATTACTAGAAGGTTTCTCGAAATAGGTAAAGGAAGAACCACCAAAGGCCGAAGGTTGTCCCTGGAAGGGTTGTCCTTGTGGGTCTCCAGGTTGCCCTAGATAAGGTTTTCTGTAAGATGGCCGACCTTGATAATGTGGCCCTTGAAAATTTGTGGGTGGTGCTTGGCCACCATGAAAAGTGGTGGTACCCCAAGCATCAGACAATGGAATCGTGACCTCAACTGCGGGTTGAGATGGCATAGGTCCGGGGTAATAGATATGAGCTCCATGAGAATCATAATAATTAGAAGAATTTTGAGGATCCGAATTGCGAAGAGCTTATGCATATTGATCATATTCCCCCCCTGCTGGAATGGAACCATAAGAAGGTGGGGCACTTAGTGCAGGATTAACAACTCCTGCCATTAGGCCACTATTGGTAGGACCAGCCGAAGGCCTGGCAATAGTAGTGATCACTGAAGAAGCAGTGGCGGCACTAACAACAGGGGTTGAAGAAGCCACACAAAAAATTGGCATGGTCGGAACAGATGTGATGGAAACATTGTGAATCTGAGGTGTAAATGAATCTGAAGTCGGAGGGACAATACGAGACCATATGGAACTCGAAAGGGGAGACCTAGAACCAATGATGTCTGCCAAAGCATTATATCTTAAAGGAAATGTGACACCAAGGGAAGTAACATGGAAAGGTGAAGTTCCTGTTGCACGGAAAGGCGAAGTTTCTGTGGGCATAGGTATTTCACTTTCTGACACAAAGGATTCTTCACCGGAGACAGGAGTCGTCTCATCCATGTCAGAGGAAGACATCGAGACCAAAACACTAGGAGGAGTAGTGGGAAAGTCTTCTTCAGAAGGCTCCCAAACGAGGTTCCAATTAATATCGTAAGACTCATCCTCTAGTGTGCGAGAATTAAGTGGTTGGATACTCGGGATAACAGGGAGAGTATCACTAACAACCGGAACCTCAGGAGTGACAGAGGATGGAGAACCTTGGTCACTTGGAATGGGAGTTGGGATCGATGATTCCACTAGGATGATTCAATTCAAAATCCCAGGAAAACTGACGAGAAATAATCCTACTCAAACTAAATGCAAACAAGCTCTAACAGGGTAAATGTGAACGTGGCTAAATAAATTTTAAGACATAGGAACAAACCTTGACCTTTTCATCTTTAAAGAGTTGAGAAAAGGACAAAAAGATGACTCTAGTCACCTTTGAATATTTAATGAGCCTGAAGTGACGAGTGCTTAGATGGACCTATTCTTTTAGGGAGTTCGAAAAGGAACGAAAGTGACTACTCTGGAGAACTAGGCAAAAGGTTAACCAAACAACCCGTAAAACTGCATATACACCTTGGCAGTCATATGAAAACCAAGGAATTTCCGTACAGCAGTCAATCTTCTCGAATGTTGTGTTCAGTGCATTACGGTTTGCAAGGTGGTAGACATGGCTTCCTAAAGATATAGGATGATAACCTAGTGAGGTCTCCCAACATATACTCGACGGTACATGGGAGCACAATTCTGTAGTAGACCACTATTGAGTCATAGAAGGAGGAATCACCCAACCTTGAGTGAGAACAATAGTGACTAGGTTTAACGATGCCAAAGCATGTCTTTAGCCTAGACCTCTAAGTAATGAGCGTTATGTTCCAATGTGTTGTTAGATTTATTTAGTTCATTTTAAAGTTGATCTTGAATTATGTTTTAGTTTTTAGGCCTTATCGTATGTATACAACAAAACCTAGGATGCATCTAGAATGAATGAAATATCCTTTTACTTCAATGAACACCTACCTACGGGAGGGTAGAGAGATCATTCCCAAACCAAGATGAGCAAACGCAATCACACAATGCATACAGACATCAATTCCTATAGTGCATGGGTACTACTAATGAGAGATTTTATCATTCGCTTCCCAATATGCAACCTTGAAATGAAAATTCACTTTCACTTTCGCACACTAAATGAATGCGTTCTTTTGATTTTTGATGTTTTAAATTCAAAGAAACAAACAAGCAAGTGTGAAAGAACAGGTTGATCCAAACAATCGTGATCTATGTTTGGTAGTGAAAAGAAAGTCGAATCAATACCAAAGATTGGTTCAATAATTATCACTAAAAATCAACCAGAAACAAAGAATGAGGAAGGCTCAATCAAACCAACAAGAGAGTTGTAAACGAATCTTGAGCAAACCAGCAACCAAGCCAATTGATTCAAGAAACTTGAAATAATGAACTAGGTCACACAGGTAAAAATGCAAGATTCATTAAACAAAGCCAAAGAAAGAGTGCCTTAACCGTAAATAGTGAAAAACAAATGGCTGAGCAAGCAAAAAGGCAAGAGGTCAACAGGACTAGCAAACTTAGGAGGCAGAATTGAGAAAATCAATTCTACAGGTATCATCACACTAGTAACTAGCACTGATAAGCAGCTAGCATTAGCAACAGGGTGACCTCGTCGCAGAAGTACACGTCTTTCCCATGATGGACCGATTTCAGGAGTTGTTGCGACTGTGTGAAGTTATTCAGCGACGCACAGGACTTTACAAAAGAGTGAGTGTGACGTCAGTGTGACTGTTAAACTATGTTCTGTGATGATATAAAAAACAAAGTCAAACGAGCCAAAAACTCCCAAACAAAAACTAGCCAATCTGACAGACAATAGAGGGACTTCCCAGATCGATCTAGGTGACCCAAAAGAATGATAATTGATCCCCAAAAACCAAGAGAGACCAAATAAAAATCAAAACAAGAGCAAAGAGAAGAACATAGGACAGACTCCCTAGAGGAGTCGCTAATTTGTGATGTAGGAAATTGTTCCCTCTGCAGACAGAGGCAACCCCTCTAGCCCTAGAGTGGGTCTAGTCACAAAAAAAGACAGATCAACAATATATTTCCTTAAACAATCATAGTTGGAGGCCTACCTCAATCGGTGGTCGATGGAGTTCCATTGTGCTACTCCAGCGTTCGCTTCCTTCTCCTTAATGAGTGATCAACCTAAAACAATGCAAAGGAAATACAACAAAGCACATAACTGGAAAACAACAATGATCTATTTACTCACAAAGTCAAGAAGTCATGAGCTATCCAGTAAATTATGTACAAGACATAGGAAAACATCATTGGTTGTTTTAATAATGAAATAAGAGCAAGCTTACAACAAAAGTCTTGATGTCGCAAGCCTTCTCAGAGTAATCCAGCCAGCATGTTCTTTAAGCATTCACTCTTTGAAGATGGATATTCAAACATACAAAGTCTCTACCTCACTCATAAGTTTTACATAAAGTCAAGGGCACTTCACAACCTTCCACAAGCTATCAATACTCTCACACTTGTGACACCCACACTAGCTATCTATCAAACTCAAAATCACTAACAACACTGCTCAATCCAAGAATTTACCAACTAGCTCATCATAGCAAAGGTGAGTGTTTAAATAGGAGAAGGAGTCTCCATGAAAGGTGGAAGAGAGAGCTTATCCCCAAGGAAGGTAGCACAATTGATGGAACTGTCATGCCATAGAAGGAAGGGTGACACAAACTATGCCAACAACCAGGTCTAGAGTCATCCAGAAGGCCGACTGTTGGAACAAATTCACCCAATCTGGATCATCGCGAGTGTATAACAGAGCTTTAGCACTAACATCACTAATAATTAATGTATCCAGTCAAATCATCGCTAAATATAGCAAATAGCCTCGTGACAGGGCCTGAAATCAGACCGTCGCTGGAAACAGATGTACTTCCGCACTGGAAGCACGGTTGGATTGTTTAAGACCACTGTTCAACGTGTATATTAAGCCCATAGTCGCGATGAGGCAGATAACTTAGGAAAAGTGGGTCAATTGGCATCATAAGAGAGCATTTGTTTAGTATGAGCATGTTTGACTTGGATACATGACACAGTAGAATGATTGAGAGTGAAAGAAGTGACAAATTACTGCATAACATGGAGGCTGGGTGACTGGCTACTAGAACTACACAAAAGGTAGTTTGGGTTGTCTGGAAGGATGGAATGGCTACTAGATCTATGAAATATGCAATCCATTCAAGCAGTTAGATCTACGAAATGTGCAATCCAGTCAGGCAGCTTGTGATTGGAATTGCACAATGCACAATTCTAGCTGGGAAGGATTGCTGGCCCAGGGATAGATTTACGCAAAATTTTGGGCCAAGTAACCAATTTCCTCCAGAAATGCACAAAATAGTCCTGTAGGCTATTACTAGTCAAGAATGTGCAGGTATGGAGAGGAAGGTGAGCCTTCCTTCCCCAAATTGCACAATGCAGCCTTGGTGAAGGCAAAGTCGGGGCCAACGTTGGCCTGACTCGCTGAAAGGAAACTAAAAATAGGTAAGACAATGAAATGCATGGTGACACTAAGTGATAGAATAAGTGATTAACAGTGCATGCAAAACATGAATGAAAGAATCAGCAGACAGATCAACATGCATGTGGGTGAGGCAGTTCGTTGGTTGGGCGAACGTCCGTGCAAAACAATTTCATGCATGCGACAAGAGTGAGATAGAAACAAAAACTGAAACAAAGCTGGGACAAGCTAGAATATATGTAAATGACAACAGGCGTTCAAATAAATCAAGAAAATATCACTCACACAAGCGAATACACAAAAAGCGACAGAAATGTTGAAAAAGACAAGTTGAGGCAACTTACCCATGAATAGCTGATCCGAATGTGTTAAAGAGTCCTGGATGTGTTGTGGGATGTCAAAGCTCCAATATGGATGTGAATGAATGAGCTATGATGCGTCGAATAAATAATTTTTTTCTTATGACGCACATGCCACAAATCTAGGAAAAAGCGACACTTGGATGGAAACTTCTAAAACAACTTTGCATGTAACCTCCAGTTGCTAAAAATATCTCCCTAAATCATGGGATGCCTTTTTCATGTGGTCTCTTTATATTCCGGGAAGATCAAGTCAAGCATGCATGCAAGTCAAGTTTCCTTAGTATCAGGTGGGATTGGTTAACTGGACTGTTCATGCATGTGAGTTCTCATCTGCTTGGGAAAAATGTGCATTCCTGGTTGGGAGAGGGGTTGACTTCCCATGAGGTTTTGCACAATTTCTAAGCAGAGTAGTTGAGTGCTGCCTAGATTGCGCAAATCCTGGGTTGAACAACTTGCTTCTGGGAAAATATGTGCAAATTGTGCTGGGAGGGTTGGCTGGCAAGATTGCACAATCCTGGAGCTCGGCAGGCTATCAAAGAGGATAGCACAATTCCTAGAGGGAAGATTAGTTGCCCTCCAGAAATGTTTAATTTTCAAGGGGAAGCTGCTCAGCTTGCAGCTCGACCAAGTACGAGTATATAACCTGTGAGGGAATGGATCAACTATGATCGATAGGATGCCTTTATGCAAGGAAAACACTGAAGCTTGAGTACTTGACGAAGTAAGACAAAGTGATGTGTAAGGTTGGTAGGGAGGCTCCAAAATAGGCTAAGGAAAAATTTTCGAGGGTGGTTGTAGCCACTACAACATGACCCTTATGATCCATATGGTCAGTTACAAATTCCTTTTCTCACACCTCTATATTTACCTAATTTGGATAAAATGACCAATGATCCCATTCGTCACAATCCTAGGTGGCCACCTATGCCAGCCAAGTTACCATATGATATTCCTAAGTTCGAAGGGAAACCTTAGGAGAATCCTTCGACACCTATCACCATCTTCCATCTACATTGTTCATCTAATTATCTAGTGGATGATTATGTGAATTTGAGACTTTTCTAGGGAACCCTAATAGGAGATGCCACCAAATGGTACATCAAACTTGATTTCACATCCTATAGTGACTTTGCTTCCTTGGATAGAACTTTCCTGAACCATTTTCAGCTACTTATGAGGCAAGATATCAAGACTAAACTTTTGTCAAACTTTAAACAAGATGATGCCACCCACATTTTTTATCATATCCATGAGTGGCAAAGATGCAAGAGGTTAGTACAAACTAGACTCCTAGATGATGTTCTTAGAGACTGGTTAATTGTTACACAGTAGTTTGTCACCGACCTTGAATTCCCTGATCTCGGACACTGCTAGTCCATGTTATTGACATTTTCTTTGTGTCATGTTGCAAAACATGTGTCACTATCTTCCTTGTCATATTAGGAAGAATACCTCAGTTCATTACTCTTGGAGCAGACCCTTTTTAACCTCTGTTTTTGGGTCGTCATAGGTCATCAATTATTCCACCCTCAAAGATGGCCAAGATTAAACTAAGCCCATCGATTTGTTCCTATGTTTCACTCGCGACAAGCTACTTTTGGTGAGTTTGTTTGAACAAATTGTCAATGGGTGGTACTAAGGTTGGTTGTTGGATTAGATGAGCTCGGATCTCTCCTTTGGGATGGTTGTTGCACCTTTTGTGAAACCTCCCAAAGGGATAAGCTCTTTCTCCCATCCCTTATGGAGGCTCCTCCTCCTATAAATCTCTCCTTCATGACTGAGATCTTCTGGTGGTAGTTAGTAGTGGAAGTTAAATATAGAGAGAGTAGAGTTTGGAGTAGCTTCTAGTGTAACTTAGCCTGGGATAGTTTTGTGTGGATTTGGCTTGATTGTATAAGTGTTCTAGCATCATAATTTTGCCTTTTGGGTAGGAGAGAGAGTTATTCATCCTCTTGGGAGACAATTCATGAGTGAATGCTTGTGCAGACATGCTGACAAGACCCTTCAAGGAGACCTACAACATCAAGGAATGGTTGTAAGTTTTACTTCAGTTCATATTAATACAAATCAATGTTTTATTTCCTATATCTTATGTCAAATTGCATATTGATAGCTTGAAGTTCATCGACCCTTTAAGTAGATCATTTTTGTTGTATTCTATTATGTTTTTTTTTGTTCTCCGTATGTTGTTTCAAGTACAAAGGGGATTAGAACGAGAGCTGGAGCAACACAACGAGAACTTAATCAAACAAGGATTTGAAGGTAGGCCTTCATGACATTAACTATCTAAGGGAATTTTCTTTGATATTGTTCTTGTTGTGACTAGACCCACTCTAGGGCTAGAGGGGTTGCCTCTTTCTGCAAAGGGAACTTGCCTGCATCACAAGTTGGTGACTCCAGTGGGGATCTGTGTCTTTTGTCTCTTGATTTGATTTTTCTTTGCTTATTTATTGTCTCTTTTACTTTCTAGGTAGAATTATCCATATTGTGGGTTGTTTGACTACTCCTGGTAGTATTCCATCTATCATAAGTGATAGGTCTGGCCTTTACTCAGCTGAATTTTTAATTTTTTCCTTTGATTTGGGGTTTTCGCCTTTTATTTTATGACAGTCGTGACGATGGTCGCGTCTTCTCTATTTGAGTTGTTGCACCTTCTACTATTTAGCACGATTAAATCACCTCACAATCGCGAAGGGCTCTGAAACAGGCTCGGTGCTGTTAACTGGTGTACTTATGCGATGACGTCACAAAGTTGCTAGATAGGGGGGTCTGACTTTTCATTGTGGGCACATGTTGTCAGTTTGATGCTTGCTAAGATTCATGTAGGTTTCCATTTTGAAGTTATATTTGTTGATTGGTAAGTGTTTCCTATCCTTCTGAGCTTGTCTTCTGACTTTTTGTTATGTGTCCAGTTGTTGTTTGCTAGAATATTCAACTCTTGGTTTCATTCCCTCAAGATTTCTCCTTTTAAACTGTGTGATCTGTTCACCTTAGGGTTTCTTAAAGCATTAGATTTTTCTTGGGTTACTTGTTTGTTTGAACCTTTGAGTTGTGTTTGAAATGATTCCTTGATTTGTTTGAGGCTTTTACTTATTGACTGTTCTTTCATCTTCCTGATTGGTATGTGACATTTGGTTACCAAAACTTTCAAGTCTTGTTTGTTTGGTTTCCTTCCATCACTTTGGCATAGATCACATTGCTTCTCGGTCAGTTAGCAAGCTTTCAAGTTTTTGCAAAAACAAACACATTCTTTGTTTTAAGTCTTTGATTAGTTTCTGAGTGGAATGTTTCTCTTTACTTATTGAATGATTTAATTTAAAAAGGACTTAAAACTAGCATTGTTTTGAGTTTTTCATTCGGTTGCTTGTTATCTATTCGAAAAAACAAAATATTGCATTCATTTTTCATTAGGAAATGAGAACAATATTTTGCATTAGTAAATTCTTGACATTTAGAAGTTGAAAAGCAAAGGATGTATTTTTCATTTTCTTAATTTGATTGCTTGCAAGTTAGTGAAAGATAGAAGCGTTTCTCTTTCCTCTTGATTGGTTTGCTTGTGAAATAATGAAAAGTACCATTCTTGCATTTGCTTGCTTGTTGTTTTGAAATGAACCTCTCACTTTTATTTAGTTAGTTGTTCATTGAAAAGAAATGGTCTCTTTACTCATTTAGTCACATTCTCGGAGTTTTTGAAGATATATTTGGTAGGGCCTTGAAACTGAGACCTAATTCAAGATCAACCGTTAAAATTTATAGAATTAACCTAAGGAAGCATTGAAACTTAATGCTCATATATCTAGAGGTCTGGGCTAGAGACGTGTTCCGATGTCTTTAAACCTAGTGGCTATTGTTCCGACGTCGATAAGTGCTAGTATGGACTTGTGCTCCCTGTACCATCCTGTATATGATGGGAGATCCCACTAGGTTGCAATCCTATTGTCCATAGGAAGCCGAGTCTACAGCCTTATGAATCGTAACACACTGAAAACAACATTCGGGAAGATTAGCTACCTTACAAGAAGTCCTTAGTCATTTCTATTTCATTTTAATACCAAGGTGTATATGCAGTTTTACGATTTGTTTGGTAAACCTTTTGCCTAGAATTCTAGAGCAGTCATTTGATATTTTTGACTCATTATACTTAAAAGATCATTCGAGCACTTGTCCTTTCGAGCTCATTTCCAATCGGAAGTGATAGAGTCACCTTTCATCCTTTTCTCAACTCTTAAAACATGAAAAGGCAAAGTTTTGTTTCAGTGTTCTAAAATTAACTTCCCAAGAAATATTCTTGGTAAAAGTTATCCTCCGTTAGTAATTCTTTAGAGTTGATTCCAGTGGCAACATTTCCAGAGTCTACTAGTCAAGGATTCCCCTCTAATGGGAATCCTAGTCCTTTTCCTTCTTTTGGAAATGCTGGTGCTCCTTATATGGCAATGCTGTCCCTCTTTGGGTTAACCATTGGTATACTTGTCTGGTTATTTTCGACCTCAGTGATCCTGAGTGTCCTAACTCCTGCCCCACCGTCTCCTTTACGATGATTCCAAGGTTGATCCCTCATGTTCTTCACCTATTTCTTCACCTTCTTATTCTACTTCAGCTAGTGAAAGTTTCAAATCTAGTAACCAAGAGGCTAAGAAGAATAAGAAGATGAAGATGAAGAAGAAGCAGTTAGCAAAGCGAGAGGCCAACCATGCAACTGTTACTCCAAATGCACCTCCTATAGTCAAACCTTGTATTCCTCCACAGAAGGTCAGATTTCGTTTGCAAGATGTGTAAGGGTGACCATCTCCTCCGAGACTGTTTTGGCATTCCTAGAGTCTTAGAGGCATGGTCTCAAAATCTGGATCGACCATCCCCATCGACCTCTGGAGATCATGTTGATGCTACACTCTTAGCTAGCGATGGTAAGAAGAAAGGGAAGATTAGATTCCCTCGTAGGTTATGTGAAGGTGAGCATCTTCTTCACCTTTGTCCTCTTATGGATAAAGCTTCCAAAGTTTTGGAAAACCTTACAGCTCCTCAACCCCAACTCTCTATTGGTTATCAGAGGCTTTCTTCTAACCCTCACCCAGTTGATAAAGAGATTGACTTGGGTTCATCTCTTGCCCATCCTGCTCTTCCTGAGTGAGACTCTTCTGTGTTTGTTCTCGACCAACCATTGGTCAAAAAGGGTGTTGACTTGGCTCTGCCACCAGTTTCTCACTCTATTTTGGAAGAGTGTAGTGATCTTACTTCTCTTCTTGAGTGAGCCTATTTTATGTCTGTTGCTGACCAAACATTGGTCGAAAAGAGTGTCACTTGGCTCTGCTAGTAGTTGCTCACTCTGTTCTGGAAGAGCGTAGTGATATTACTGCTCTTCTTGAGTGAGCCTCTTTTGTGTCTGTTCCCAACCAAACATTGGTCGAAAAGAGTGTCAACTTGGCTCTTCCACCAGTTGCTCACTTTGTTCCAAAAGAGTGTAGTGATCATACTACTCATGTTATTCTTGTCTCCTTAGATTCTCATGAATCGAAGAGCGACCCTCCCATCCTAGTTGTTCATGAGAGTCCTTCTTTTATTCCTACAAAGAATGGGGGGAATTATATGATACCCCCACCAAGTAGTTTTGTCATCTCTTTCGATTGGGGTCCATTGACTACTTTCCGCCTCCCATCTTATGTGCCTTTCCATATCACAGTACAAGCCTATAATATGGTAGTACCTGGCACTATATTAGATGAAGGCGCGTTTGTTAGAATCATGTCTTCTACTACTTGGCAAGATTTGGATTTCCCATAGCTTGTGCCTATCACCCAGGATCTATTGGATTTCAACAGAGGAACCAGTCAGCCCTTAGGGATCCTTCCACAGTTCCCTATTACTTTGGGAGGAAAGACCGTCTATATAGACATGATGGTAGTCCAACGTCCATTAGATTTCAATCTCCTCCTTGGACGCGACTATGTGTATGTCATGGGTGCTCTTGTTTCTTCACTTTTCTGTGTGGTTTGTTTTCCGCCTTAAGGGAGAATAGTGACCATTGATCAATTGTCGTTCATTAGTCACCAGGTACATCCTTTCCAACCATCATCCCTTATCGGCTCTTGTTTGCAAGCAGTACCTTCCCAACCACAAGTCAATTATGTGGCTACCCATTCGGTCTCTATTTGCTGATGATCACACATATGGTATAGTACATTATGTACTAGGGGCATTGGAACCCGATCTGTCTTTGGTACCAAATGACATGTATTCCTCCCAGAGCATGGTCCTTCCATCTAGTGAAGACCACTTGGGAGCCATGTTCTTGTATGGTCCATGAACAAGGGTATGAGGATAATTCTTGGTCTTGTGTCAACCTCGTTAAAAAATGAAACCAAGTGTATTAGGATAGTTCTTGGTCTTGTGTCAACCTCATTAAAAAATGAAACAAGAGATGAGGAGAGTTCCTTGTCTTGTGTCAACCTCATTAAAAAATGAACCAAGGGGTCATGAGGATAGTTCATGGTCTTGTGTCAACCTCGTTAAAAAATGAAACAAGGAGTATCAGGATAGTTCCTAGTGTTGTGTCAACCTCGTCAAAAAATGAAACAAGGAGGATGGGGATAGTTCTTTTACTGCGTTGACCTCATTAAAAAATGAAACAAGGAATTTGAGTAGAGTTCCTTGTCTTGTGTCAAGCTCATTAAAAAATGAAATAAGGTCCCTTGGAGCAAAGTTCCAAGTCGAGTCTTTAAGTAGATCTCATAAAATCCCATGTCAAGTCTTTCACTTGATCTCATATATGAACCTTTATTCCATCCACTTAATAGCCGTAAGGAGTCTACTTAGGTGAATGTAATGAAGCTTGGGGGGCATGCACCTAATGGTAAAGTCAAGTTTCCCTGTAGGTTATGTGAAGGGAATCACCCCATTCACCTTTGTCCCTATCTGGACGAAGCCAGGAAGGTGTTGGATAACCGTCCTGCTTCATCGGAGTGACTTCCATCTGGTTAGAGGAGACTCTCCCTTTCATCATGCTGGGGGCATGTAAACCAATCTCAAGCATAGTTCTTCATTTCAAGCTTGTGTAAAAATGAAACCGAATCCAAGCGCAGTTCCATATGGTTCAAGATTGTGCAAAAATGAAATTGAATTCAAGCACAGTTCTTCGTTTCAAGATTGTGTAAAAATGAAACTGAATTCAAGAATAGTTTTTCATTTCAAGCTTTTGTAGACATGAAACCTAATCCAAGCAGAGATATCCATGGTTCAATCTTGTGTAAAAATAAACCCATACCCAATTTTAACCCTCGTGATCGCCTTTTTTATTAGCTAATTTATGTTAGATGAGCCTTGGTTGTTTCATTCCATTGCCACCATCTCTTTGGCCAATCATATTCTTTCACTTGGTTGTTTTTCCTTTGCTGAGGGACCACAACAATGAGTGGTTTTATTAGCCAACCCCTTGACCATTACATGTTTTGAGTAGTTCCTCCATTTTCGAGACCACTTGCTACCCTTTATACCACTCGTTCCTCCAAGACGAGTCACCTTTAAACTCTTTTCTGACTCATAAAAGATGAAAATTTTGTCGAGTATATTTCCCTTTTGACTTTTTAAAGAGAATAAAATGGGGGGTCTACTTTCATCTCTTTTTAGACACTTAAAAAAATGAAAAGATGATAGATCCCTTGTCGTTTTAAATTCATTAACAGATGAGAAACGTCGTACGCTCATTAATTTTACCCATTTTTTGCGCTGGGAGGAACTATTTACGAAAAAGGTACTCCTTAGCTGAAATGGTCAAGCGGTTCCCTTGGGTATTGTCTTCTACTTTTTCGAATTCGAGGGACAAACATATGAAAAGGGACCATGTGGAGTTTTCTTTCACGTGTCTTTTTCAAACTCTCTAAACATGAAAAATATATCGAGTTACACCTTTGTCGGACTTGTTAAACTATTAAACGACATTAGATTCGTCACCATGATGAACACAAGTTTCTCCTTCCTAGGGCTCGTTAAACTTAGTAGGTCGGATTCGTCCGAAGGATGAACTTACAATGCAAGCATATGCTATCCCCTTCAAGCTTGTGATAAAAAATAATTGGGGTACTCGCCAGAAATGGTGGGGGAAAATTTGGAAGTATTCCGCCGGTTGTATTAATTATTACGAAAGCTTGTCTCTCTTGAACATCGACACTCTTTCTACATCATGTCGGGTTGGGATATCCTCACTTTATCATTGGCCTTACAAGTTTTGCGTTATCCATTTTGCCTCATTCCATCTGATCCTTGCTGCATCATCATGACCTTTGATCCCTTGGTACCAAAATGCTGCCAAACTCCGGAGTCGTGTCACCGATATGTTCAAGAACTTAATCCTTTTGTAGTTTGTATCCTTACACACCTTCCCCAGATTCTCTATCTCATCCAAATTCATATTTTTCCTTTGTCTCATGTCGATGATGTGGGAAACATTCTGGCCCTCCTTCAACTGATTACTTCCTGTCGACTTGAACTCATTATTCGAGAAGTTAATCTAGAGACTCCTTCTTGTTAGCTTGGAGCTTGCATGCCTTAATGGGAAGTTATTCGCATTCGATGATGGTCTTTCATTATTGGCCTTTGATCGGGTGATTTCATGGGTGTTTGAATTCAGATCATTCTTCACACTTCGTGGATTGTATTAGAAGTACCTTGAAAATCATTGACATTATTGGTGGTATCTCTCACGCTTGTTAACAATTAACATCATTGACTAGTAATCAAGCGATTTTCTAGTATGTTTGACTTCAGCACATCTATTCACATATGAGAATTTGTACCTTGATTGGGTTTGGATTCAAGACCACGGGCTCAGATTACATAAGTCCAGGTTGCGTGGATTGGTTCATGATTGTATACATGACTCTTTTGATTGGATGGATGCGACCATACCTGAGTCTTTTATATGTTCCTTCTGATTGGATGGCTGCATCCATACCACCTATCATTTATGTTTATCTTCTGGATGGCTTCACCCATGCCTTATGCACATGTATTTCCTTTCACTATGTACTTATGTATCAGAGATATCAGTTGTACTTCCATTTGCAGGTTCTCTGCGATGGTGTTTTGTTTCAGTTATGGATTCATAAAGCATTTCACCCCTCCCACTCTCTCGGCCTTCATGCTTTAGGGGGCATTTGTTACATAGTAATTTGTCACTGACCCCACATTCCCTGATCCCAGACATTGTTGGTTCGTGTTATTGACATTTGCTTTGTTTCATGTTGCAAAATATGTGTTAGTGTCTTCCTTTTCATATCAGGAAGAATACCTCAGTTCATTACTGTTGGAGCAAACCCTTTTTAACCTTTGTTTTTGGGTCTTCGTGGGTCATCAGTTATTCCGCCTGGGAAGATGACCAATATTGAACTAAGCCTAGTGACATCGTCGCTCTGTCCCTGTATTTCACTCGTGACGGGCTATTTTTGGCGAGTTTGTTTTAACAAATTGTCAATGGGAGGTCCTAGGGTTGGTTGTTAGATCAGATGAGATCGGCTCTCTCCTTTTGGGATGTGTTTCTGGGAAAATTAGTGTCTTATCGAATGAATAACTCTCTAGGTTTGGTAGCTAACCTATAAACAACAATTTAAAGCAATTCAATATATTTCCTATGAGTGACAGATAAGAAAGAGATTATGAAGGACCAACCTATAACTTTCAAAGCATAATGATCCATCACAACATAAACATCATAGAATCAAAAATATGATAAACAAATGAATGCATTTATAGTTAACACAATCAATTAGGAAAAATCTTGAAGAACTTTATTGATATCAAGGAGAATTACAACCCATAAGAAGTCTGATCCAACTCCATCCTCCCAGCTTCAAGCCTTCTTCACCTCATGAATTAGAAAGAACACACCAATAATATCACAATTCTCTCACCTCAATACTTAAACTAACAACACTTCCTTACAACATAGAATAATTCAGCCTTCTGATCTCTTGGATGGGAGATCCTTTAATAAATGATTGAAAGAGGTTGAGTCATCAATGGGGATGATGAATGCCATTCCATTTGTTGAAATTAATTCCACAAGAGAGGGGAATTAGAGATGGTTTCCTAGTTCCCTTTGTCATCCTTGGGTGAATTTAGAGAGGCAAGTGGCATAGGAAAAGTTTCTAGAAGATTCCATGAGCAACCAACTCACAAACTGTCCCGGAATGTCCAACCTTTCCCATTTCACTTACTAAAGGGCCAAACTGTGATGCATCTCACTTAGACAGTGTAGCAGGTGAGATGCATCTCACCCTAACACGGGGCTTTCAGATATGGTTCAGTTTAGGCACTTTCTGGATGATTTCTGAGATGGAAATTTTGGGGAATGAGGCATTCAGATGGCTAAGCTTCTTTAGGGTATAAAATAACTCTTTTAGGGGTTGATGAGTCCTAATATCATCGACATATGAGTTTGGGGTTGATGTGCCCAAATATGTCTATAATGGTTGCCCCCTAAAGCATGAGGTCATAAGTGTTCATGTCGGGTGAAATGCTTTATCATGAGGATCGGAAGTTTCAAACTGGAAGGTGACCTGCATCAATTACAATATAATACATTATGGTAATATGATTTTTCATGAAATAGCTGAGGGAGGCATTCCCATGCTTAGATTTATAGATTTTCATTTCATGTACATAGATCAGATTGTCGTCTGCAGATACATACTTGTGATTCTACAGATATAGAGTCATAATCCATGATTAGGATGACCATTTGTGTAGAGCCTTTGTACATTTTATGTTTTTGTATCCCTGAATATATTGTAGCTCAGATGGATGAAACTAGATCCAGGGTCTTCAATCTCATTCAATCTTCGCTCGATGTACAAGTCAAACCATGTGAAGAGATGTTCTGAGGTCGAACATGGAAAGACATCGCCTGATTACCAACCAATGATGTGGGTTGTTAACAGACGCGAGAGGGATCACCGATAATGATAATGATCCTCAAGGTATTACAGTACATTTCATGTGTTATGAATACATGATCCGATGTCGAACACCACGCAAAATCTTTCGGTCGAAGGCCATTGATGTCAACCTGTCGCCGTAAGAGAGAAACTTGTCATTGATGTAAACAAGCTTCAAAACACTGGAAGGGTGTTTCTAAGCCAACTTCTTGGATAATGAGCTGATGTCAACAAGAAGCAACTCGTCGTAGGAGGGTCTTGATGTATCCCACACCTACAACATGAAACAGATAAAATGATCTTTGGAAATGAAAACTAACTGATGACACAAGGTTCAGGAATGGCGATCATGAAAATGAAGGTTTGTGGTATTACAATGGATGAGACTTTAACTGGATGACTTCTCTTGAACATATCAGTGACACTAAGATGAATTGGTAGCATTGACCCAAAACAAAAATGATGGATGGTGTGATAGACCAATGGTATGATGACCAACAAACGAAATAACCCAACCCAACTCAATCACGGAGATGAATTGCAAGTGTCATGTTCAAGAGCGACTTGCTACCATAAGTTTTCAAGATTTTTTCCCATTTTCCCCAGTCATTGCTGACTAGTGCCTCTTTATTTTTTATCAAGCTTGAGGAGGATAACATATGCTTGTTCTATAATTTTCCCTTTGAGTAAACCCATCACTATTTGATGTTTTAACGAGTCTAGTGACGGTGAAACTCGGTCTTGTGTAGATGGACAAGTTTGTCGCTATTATTTTAATGAGCTTAATGACTAAGATAACTTGGTCCTTTTCATGTTTAGAGAGTTTGAAAAAAGAAGAAAAGAAAACTCCATAAGTTCTTTTTCGTAAAATAATCCCTCAGGTTCGAAAAAGGATAAAATAATACAAGAGAGATGTCGTTTCCAATACTTTAATGAGTTGGAAAAAACAAGCTTTCAACTATCGTTTCTTATTTAAAGAGTCTGAAAAGAGTTTAAAGAGGAATCTATTTCGAGGAACAAGTGGTGTCTAGGGTAGCAACTGGTTCCAGTGGTGTTGGAACTTCTCAAAAACATGTTGATTTATTTGAAGAGGCTGGCTAATAAGACCGCTCATTGCAGTTGTTCCTCAAAAAGGGTAAAACAACCAAGTGAAAGCATATGATCGGCCAAAGAGATGGTGGTGATGGGATGAAAAAAACCAAGGATCATCTGATGAAAGAGGTTGATAGAATGGAAATCACAAGGGTTAAAACTAAAAATTGGTTTTTTTTTATACAAGCTTGAACTATAGGGAACTATGCTTGGATTCAGTTTTATGTTTACACAAGCTTAAAATGAAAAACTATGCTTGAAATTGGTTTACATGCCCCCAGCATGATGAAAGGGAGAGTCTTCTATAACCAGATGGAAGTTGTTGTGGTGAAGCAAGATGGTTATCGAAAAATTTTTGGCTTCGTCTAGATAGGGACAAAGGTGAATGGGGTGATTCCCTTCACATAACCTACAGGGAAACTTAGCTTTACCACTAGGTGCATGCCCCCCAAGCTTCATTACATTCACTTAAGTAGACTACTCATGGCTATCAAGTGGATGGAATGAAGGTCCTTTTACGAGTTCAAGTGAAAGACTCGACTTGGAACATTTCTCCAGGGGAATCCTCGGACACCCTTGTTTCATTTTTTAATGAGGTTGACACAAGACAACGAACTATCCTCGTAAATACCTGTTTCATTTTTTAACGAGGTTGACACAAGACAATGAACTATCCTCAAAGGGGTTGTTTCATTTTTTAACGAGGTTGACATAGTAAAAGAACTATCCTCATAGACCCTCATCACAACCCATAACAAGTTATGAATGAGAGATCTGGTTCCAATGCCCCCAGTACATGATGCACAACATCACTGAATTGATCATCAGTTGATGTAGGTATGGAATAGGTTGCCACATAATTAACCTATGGCGGGGATGATATCATTGGTATAAATGGACCATTTAGGGAAATGGTTGGCTGGAAGCTATATTTGGACTATGAAATGAAAGCTGGTCAATGGTGACAATTTTGCCTTCATGCGGGAAACAAATCACTCGAAAGAGTGTCGAAAAAATAGCTCCCATGTTGTAAACATAGTCGCACCCTAGAAGTAAATTGTAATCTAAAGGGCTTGGGACTACCATCACATTCAAATAAATGGTTTTCCCTCCCAAAGTAATAGGTAACTGAGGAAGGATCCCTAACAATTGACTAGTTCCTTTGTTAAAGCCCAACAGATTGTGTGTAACAGGCATACACGGTGGTAAACCAAGCACTTTCCAAGCAGTTGAGGAAAGGATACTCACTGATGTACCTTCATCTATAATGGTGCCAGATACAATCATATTACAAACTTGTACTATGATATGGAAAGGCACATAAGAAGGAAGGCAGAATCCTGCCAGTCGATTCCAATCAAAGGAAGTGACTAGACTACTTGGAGGGGGTACTGTAGAAATGGTAGAGTTAACCCCTTGAGTTACGAGAACCGGAGGATTTTCCTCCTGTATTGATGGAATAGGTGGATTTCCCCCAAGCTCATTTGAATATGAGGAAACAAAAAGAACTTGAGTAGTATGAGTTTCACTCTCTTCGGGAATGGTACGATTAGATGAAGGTGAATTCGGGTCAACTGTTACCTCGACCTATTGATTTGGATTGGGTATAGACTCATAGGATTTACTTTCAGAGAGAGTGGTTTCGACCGACGGTTGATTTTGGTCAGTCAAGTCATCAACTAGTGAAGGATTTAGGGAGAGTTTCCTGTAACCAGATGGAAGTTGTTGCGGGGAAGCGGGACGATTATCCAACACTTTCTTGGCTTCATCTAGATAGGGACAAAGGTGAATGGGATGATTCCCTTCACATAACCTACATGGAAACTTAACTTTTCCCTTCTTTCCAAGAACTTTATTATCACTAGTTGATGGTGTGTCACTAATATGATCTCTAGAGGTTGATGATATAGGATGATGTGAACAAGAAGACCATTCTTCTAAGAACTGAGGAATATCAGGACAATTTTGAAGAAGATGGTCTCCCACTTAAATTTTGCATGGATATTGAACTTTATGTGGCTTAACAGATGGTTTCTCAACAGATTTTTCATTCAAAGCAATGATTTCTTGGTTGCCCCTCTACTGAATTTGCTTCTTCTTCTTCTTAGCCACCTGGTTACTAGTACCAATACTTTCACCAGGTGAAGAGGAAGAAGGGGATGAAGAAACAACTGAGGAAGAAGACAAAGGGTCAACTTTAGGATCAACTGGAGGTTGATTTTGTTCAGTTGGAGGTGTACTCAATTGCGGAGAAATCATGACATTTTGAACCAAAGAGGTTGAAAACAACCATACTGGCAAGCCAATGGTAAATCCGAGAAGGGACATTGCAGCTATATATGGAGCACCAATTTTTCCGAAAGAAGGAAAAGGACTAGGGTTTCCATCAAAAGGAATTCCTTGATTAGTGGACTCCGGATTTGTCACCATATGTTTCAACCTAATATCAACTAAGGAATAGAGATGTTATTCGTGGTCAATTAATTTTAACAACACTTGGCCACAAATTTTATTTTTCAGTTTTAAAGAGTCAAGAACAAGCTAAATATGACTCTAGTCACCTTTGATTTTTAATGAGCCTGAAAGGGAAAGTGCTCAGATGGACCTTTTCTTTTAGAGAGTCGAAAAAGAACGAAAATGACTACTCTGGAGAATCTAGACAAAAAGGTTTACTAGACCAATCGCAAAACTGCAATATACACCTTGGTGATAAATTAAAGAGAAATTACCAAGGACTTATGTACGGAAGTCAATCTTCCCAAATGCTGTGTTCAGTGCATTGCGATCAATAAGGCGCCAGACTCGGTTTCCTATGGATAAAGGATTTAAACATATTGTGGTCTCCCAATATATACGCGACGGTATGAGGAGCACAAATCCATGCTAGCACTTGTCGTATCAAAGAGGAGGAATCACCCAACCTTCAATGAAAATGATAGCCGCTAGGTTTAACGACGCCGGAACACATCTCTAGCCTAGACCTCTAAATGTGTTGCGTTAGATTCCAAATTGTTGTTAAGTTCATTGAGGTTCATTTTAAAGTTGATCTTTCTTAAAAACTTGCCTTTGAAGGTTCACCACGTGATGTATGTTTGCAATTCCTAAAATGCAACTATCATGATAAACAAACTTTTGATTTAGTTTGAAAAGTGAAAACCCTAGCTACTAAAGGATAGAGCAATCAAATATTTGACGAAGAGCAAAGAGCACATCTAATGCAATTTCCCTAGCTATTCCTATCAAGAATTCATAGACCTTAATATGCACAATGCAAAATGCATGTATTTGTTTTCAACTCTCCTTAATGTGAATGATTCAAGAAGGAAAACTAAATGCAGCAATGACTCAAACTATTTCACACAAAATGACAATTTTCGACAATTTTTCTTCAAAGAGAGAAAGGAAGACTCGAAACGACACTTTCAAGTTTGAAGAAATATCTTTTCCACACTTTTAACAGGAAAAAATCAATGGTAGAATTGAGGCTTCTGTGATCAGTCATATTTATAAAAGAAAAGCTTCAGCATGAATCACATGAGAAAGAACCTTTGTCGAATCAAATGCATCAAAGTAGTTTAATCTATAAGCTATGAAGGAGGATTTTGCGACACTTAAATTTTTTGACGAAAATGGAAGACTTTACGACACTTTTCCTATCGAAAACGACAAATCGATTAGCACTACTTTTGAAAACGGATTGTAAATGAAAAAAAAATGCATAAAAGCATTCACTATTCCTAATGTAAATAGAGGCTGATATGAGTGATGTAAGTTGGCTTCAGTGATGAGGTATTGTTCATATTCAGCAAGCAACCAAACAGGAATGAAAACTAGTCAAAAACCTCAACTCCTAGATGGGAAAATTGAGTTTCAGCCATCCATCGCACTTAATAGAGGGCCAAACTATGATGCATAGAACTTTTCCCATTCACGAATTGAGATGCATCTCACTTTACAGTTCAAGACAATGCAGTGGTCCAAGGAGTGATTTTTGAAAGTGTTTTGGCTCAAATTTGCAACAATTTTCAATGGATTAAGCTTTATTTTGATGAACAATGATAAGAAAAGTGTGATGGAATGTCCTAAGAGGTTACTAAGATACCAACAAGGGCATTTTGATGCTTTTTCAAAATAAATGCTCAAGATATAAACTAAACTAGAGATTGACTGAAGTAGAATTTATCTACTATGCAATTGCAGAAGAATAGCAGTTTGAAAGCTTCTTGGCTAGCTTCAGAATCTATCTATAGTTTATATAATTCAACATAGAACAACAAATAACAACAAAAAATCATCTGTTTTTCCATAGTGGAGTTTCCAATTTGTTTATGGGAAAATTAGTGTCTTATCGAACGACTAACCCTCTAGGTTTGGTAGTTAACCTAGAAACAACAGTTTAAAGAAATTCAATATCTTTCCTATGAGTGACAGATAAGAAAGAGATTATGAAAGACCAACCTGTAACTTTCAAATCATAATGATCCATCACAACATAAACATCATAGAATCAGAAATATGATATACAAATGAATGCATTTACAGTTAACATAATCAATTGGGAAAAATCTTGAAGAACTTTATTGATATCAAGGAGAATTACAACCCATAAGAAGTCTGATCCAATGCCATCCTCTGAGCTTCAAGCCTTCTTCACCTCATGAATCAGCAAGAACACACCAACAATATCACAATGCTCTCACCTCAATACTTAAACTAGCAACACTTCCTTACAACTCAGAATAATTCAGCCTTCTGATCTCTTGGATGGGAAATCCTTTTATAGATGATTGCAAGAGGTTGAGTCATCAATGGGGATGATGAATGCCATTCCATTTGTTGAAATCAGTTCCACAAGAGAGGGGAATTGGAGATGGTTTCCTAGTTCCCTTGGTCATCCTTGGGCAAATTTAGAGAGGCAAGTGGCATAGGAGAAGTTTCTGGAAGATTCCATGAGCAACAAACTCACAAACTGTCCCGGAATTTTGTCCAACCTCACCCATCGCACTTACTAAAGGGCCAAACTATGATGCATCTCACTTAGACAATGTAGTAGGTGAGATGCATCTCACCCTAACATAGGGCTTTTAGACATGGTTTAGTTTAGGCACTTTCTGGATGATTTCTGAGATGGAACTTTCGGGAATGAGGAATTCAGATGACTAAGCTTCTTTAGGGTATAAAATAACTCTTTTAGGGGTTTATGAGCCCTAATATAATTGACATATGAGTTTGGGGTTGATGTGCCCAAATATGTCTATAACAAGATGGTTGTTCCACATTTTTTGCAACCTTCCAAAGGGATAAGCTCTTTCTCCAATCCCTTATGGAGGCTCCTCCTCCTATAAATTTCTCTTTCATGACTGAGATTTGCTAGTGGAAATTAGTAGTGGAAGTTAAAGATAGAGAGAGTAGAGTCTGGGAGTAGCTTCTAATGTAACTTAGCCTGGCATAGTTTTGTGTGGATTTGGCTTGATTGTATGAGTGTTCTAGCATCATAATTTTTCCTTTTGGGTAGGAGAGAGAGTTATTCATCCTCTTGGGAGACAATTCATGAGTGAATGCTTGCAGAGACATGCTAACAGGACCCTTCAAGGAGACCTACAATGTCAAGGCATGGTTGTAAGTTTTACTTCAGTTCATATGAATACAAATCAATGATTTATTTCCTATATCATATGTCAAATTGCATATTGATAGCTTGAAGTTCATTGACCCTTTAAGTATATCATTTTTGTTGTATTCTATTATGTTTGTTTCTATTTTATGTATGTTGTTTCAAGTACAAAATTGATTAGAATGAGAGCTAGAGCAACACAACAATAACTTCATCAAACAAGGATTTGAAGGTAGGCCTTCATGACATTAACTATATAAGGGAATTTTCTTTGATATTGTTCTTGTTGTGACCAGACCTAGTCTAGGGCTAGAGGGGTTTCCTCTATCCACAGGGGGAACTTTCTTGCATCACATTCACCAGATCCTTTGTCCTCAAATTTCCTAATAATCTGATATGATTGGGGAAACTACAGAGGAGTAGGTTATTTTATGTGCTCAACACATCGATCTGATTTATTGTTAGGAGGGAGAGTTATATAATATTCTTCCTAATACTCCTCTCCCTTCAACAGACCCACAATCAACCAAACTAGGACCACACTCTGATGGAGTGATTGGTTCTATTTCCTGTAATACTATGAGCTAGTTAGCTACTAAACTTGGGCAAATGATGACCACTTCTCAAGCCCAAGCAAGCACCCCTGGATCTCAATAAGAAATCGCTTATTTTGAGCATTTCATTGAGGTTATTACGATAAAGTCCACATCGACTAAGAATACTGAGAAACTTGGGGGGGAAAAGAATAAAAAGAATAAGAAAAATAAAAATATTGCTCAGGTGAATCAACAAAACCAACCCACTAAGGGTGGAGGCATGAGTGAATGATAACATAAGATCAAGTCCCTTACAATATTTGTTAAGGTGAGAATATAACTCATGAGTTCCCATGTATCAATGAAGTCCATCATCTTCTTGCACCATCGATAACTACCGAACAACTAACTATATTGACTCATCCATTCCCCACCCAACCAGAATAACAAATGGTTGTGCATGCTCTTTGAAACATCAAAAGGGGGAAATAGGGGGCCCCAATTTTATCTTGATGGAAATAATCCACCAATCCTTATGTGTAAAGAAGAGGTCAATGTTACTACATGAGAAAACTCCTATGACCTTCCTGGGTTGAGTTATGCTACTAAGGATTCGACCACCCCTACTACTTCTCCTGGATTTCTTACGTTAGATAAGCTTATAGAATTAGCATGTCACCCAAATAAGGGTGTAGTTTGAAAGTCAAAACACAAATCTAATGCGTGGGTGGCCTAACACTATAGTATTGTTGAGGATCTTGTCCAAGCACCCTATGCCATGTCTTCCTTGGAGGTTTTGCAGAGTTGTCCTTAGCAATGAAAAGCCTTATTAAGTACTATCAGAGGGGTGGATTACTCAGAGTCTAGTGTAATCACCTTTGATGTTGATTCCCCTCATCATAGAATGTCACCATGTTTCCTTTTAGATTTTGGTATGAATTTTTAATCACGATGTATATTGCACTTTGGTGGATGAAGGGTCTTCCTTTTGTGTCATGTCAACATCATGTTCGAAATATTTTGGGTCCAACACTTGCCACATTTAGTACCAATTTAAAGTCCTTTGACAGACACAATTTTGTGCCTTAGGGGGTTCTTCCAAAATTTTCCATCAATCTAAGGGGAAAGACTTCTTATGTTGATGAGGAAGTTGTAGAAACTCCCTTTGATTATAATTTTCTCCTTGGTTATAACTAGTTTTATGCCATGTGTGTTGTTTTGTCTTAGATATATCCTATGCTTCTCTTTCCCCATGAAGGAAATATTTTCTTGATTGATTAACTCAATTATTGTATACCATCGACCAAGATCACCACTATGGGAAATACTTTGCATTTGTTGGAAATAACCCTGGTAGCTATGAGAGTGTTGGGGTTGGATTGTTTAAAAAATTGTCTCTTATAAGAGTTTTTCCTTTACCCCTACCCGACATTCCTTATTCAACTACCATTTCTCCCATGCATATGATCTCTTTTGTGACCTACAGACCCCATAGGTATTTTGACCCTTGGGTGGTGCCTTCTGCTTATAAAATTGATCAATTTGGTGAGAAAATTCCCTTGAGCCCAACTGAGCTTGACTATCAATGCATCAAGCTGGCATATACATTTGGTGAATCAAGTGACACACATCATGAACCACTCAATAATTAACCTATGCCTATTTTGGGAGTTGACCATCCCCTTTATAGTGACTTTCTAGTTGTCCCTCTTCCTTCTAATGAATCTATTATGGAATTCATGTCACCCTCTAATCATCCCTGGGTGGATATTCATCACAGATCTTCCTTTATACCTTAGGTAGATTATTGGTATGAGTTAACCAAAACCCTAATTCCTATGGCAACATTGATTTTTCCCTTTCCCCTACATTGGTTTTCATTGTTTCTTTTAAAGGGATTTTTGCAAACATTTCAAAAACTATCTTGTCAATATTGCCATGAAACCAACTTTTGTGGAAAATATTTTGATTGGGACGGGTTGTACTCCTCACGATATTGAAACCTATATTACCTTTTTCAAATAATTTCGTGACATTTTTTCTTGGTCGTACAAAGAGATGCATGGCATCGATCCCTAGATTGTTCAACATGAGATTAAAGCTTATCCAAGAGCTAAAACTATTCAAAAAAAGATATCTATGGTAAACCTTAGGAAGGCATATGCTATCAAAGAAAAGGTTAAAAAATTATTAGATGCTAGTTTTATTTATTCAGTACCCTTGACAAAGTGGGTTTCTAATCCTGTTCCAATCACCAAGAAATAAGGGACAACTAAGGGTTGTGTTTATTATCAAGACTTGAATATGGCATGTCTTAAGGATAACTATCGCACACCATTTATCGACTAGATTCTATATGAATTTTTTGGGATCAATTCTATCTTTTCCTTTATGGATGATTTTTTTGGATATAACCAAATCCAAATCAAACCATAGGATTAACACAAAATCACTTTTATCTGCCTTAGGGAACTTTTGTATCTTGTAAATTTCCTTTCGGTCTTAAAAATGTTGGAGCTAATTTCCATTGGGCCATGTATTATGCCCTTCATGATATCAAACACATCGTTGAATTTTATGTTGATGACCTTACTACTTAATCCTTAATTTGTGACAATCATCTTGAACACCTTAGAGGTATTTATTTGATGTCATTATTACAAAACCCATCTTAATAATCATAAATGCATCTTTTGCGTCTAATATAGGATATTACTAGGTTTCGTCATATCAAAGGAAGGGATCCATGTTGATCCCTCAAAGGTAGAGCATATTCTCAATTTTCATCCTCCATGCATGGTTCACCAAATTCAATCTCTTTAGGGAAAGGCTAATTTATTGTGTAGGTTCGTTGCTAATTATGCCCATATCACTCACTACTTCATGTGTTTGTTGCAAAAGGAGTACCTTTCATATGGGATGACCAAGCTTAACAATCTTTTGATGCTCTAAAATAGTCTTTGTTATCCACACTATTACTGAGTCCTCTTGATTTCAGCCGAGACTTTTTGTTATATCTAGCAACCTCTAACTCCACCATAGGTATGGTTCTCATCCAAGAGGATGAGATTTGCAACAAAAATCCTATTTACTATCTTAGAATAGGTCTTCTTGGTCCCAATATTTGTTACTCATATGTTGAGAAGTTGGCTTTAGCAGTCGTTGTTGTTGTTGTTGTTAAATGACTACAAAAAATATACTCTTACAAAATACCACGGTAATCGTTAACTCCAACCACATAAAACACATAATTAGTTATTGGATCATTGGGGGAAAATATTCCAAGTCAATTTTTATCCTTTAGGAGTTTTATTTGGATTTTGTGGTTTCAAAGTCAAAGAAATCTCTGGCATTCGCAGAGTTACTTGCTGAGTTACCCTAAACTTATGAAGAAATCGTGGCTGAGGACCCACTTCTTGATGAGTCCTTATTCCTCACTAGTTCCTATGATCCTTGGGATTGGGATTCTTTGCTATATCTCAAGAATCAATGTTTTGAGTTGTGTTGTCTTGCGATGAGCATCAATGTGTATTCAATGTGTATGCCATCATTATAGGCATTATATTATTATTGTTGTGTAAACACCCCTCCCACATTTACCCAATTTCACCAGTTTGCAAGGGTAAACATGAGACAAAGTGTTAATATGACACAAATTGACCTCCAAGCTTCAATTATGGAAGTGGGGTCGATAAATGAGACATACTGATCACAATCTGACATCCTATAGGGCTTATAAGACACTTAAGAGCCAAAGAACCACCCTAGCTGACCAACCCTGAGCTAAACTAATTTTTCAATGACCTAACACCCCAATTGCATGCAAAATCCTATGTGAGTGTGGTTGTGATACTTAAACCACATGCATAAGCTTAATTGAGTGTTGTTGTAGCCCAAAAACCTCAGTTTAGAGGGTGTGGTCCCGAAATCTGAACCACAATTCCATGCCAACCTCCAGACCACTACCCAAAACTTCCTAATAATTTCGATAATGATAAATGACTTGTAGGCAATGCTAATCATAAAAAACTGGAACAAGGACTTGACCTAACCAAGCCTAATCATGATAGTGATTTCGTCAAACATATGGGTAACATGTAAACTACATGTCATGCATGAATATATGATAATATGAGTCTAAAGTGTATTTGAGAATCACTAACAAGGTCTAATTCCCTCTCATAATAGCTGCAATAACACTTGTTATCTCATGAATTCATTAACCATCAAATACTTATCAAATGCTGAATAAAGTCATAGCTAGAGCACATTACAATTCCATTCTTATAATCAACATAAAACCAAATTATTAACCATGACAGAACAACCATCAACTCATCATAATAACAAGTATAAGTGCTCATCAATTACAATGGGAAAATAAATCTTATTAACTTATGCAAAAGCCAACCATGTCAGGGACTTCCATGTAACACTGGACCATAGATTGGGCTGGACCAAATATTTCTTTCGGCCAATCACCCATGTGCCATATTCCAAGCATGAATGTGGGATCTCAAGACATAAAAAATCAGTTCTTCTTGGATATTAAACCACCTTGACCCTCAGGCTATCGCGTTCCCGCCAAAATCGGTCAAGATATCACTAAGCCCAAAACAAGCTTGGATGCCTAAAAGTTTATTCACCAATACCTTGAGGAATTTTCCTATCCCCACCCACCTCTTTAGGGCTTCCCAAATATTAAACCACCTCTACCCTCAACCCTTGGGAATTTTCTTGATAATCCAAATCTCAACCGAGAAAAGAATCCAATCACACCATGGTTATCTAAAATTGCAAAGGAAATGCTTAAACCATTGTCACACTAGGAAAAGCCCATGCCAACGATAGAAAAAGAACCAAATACACAAGTCCATGTACCATGCATTCACAAACCCGCTAAGAAATCACACATGAAACCTATTACTTGCAAATCCTCTTGGTGAAGCTACTTGATCCAACTTTCCTTGCTTGTCATTTTATTTCCTTTTCCTTCCTTTTCTTGCTTGCTTTCTTTCTCCTCTTGGTGCTCCTCTCCCTATGAAACTAACTCCAAAGCCAAAAATGACAAAAAGTTGACCAAAATATGTGAACTGATCCTCAGGAGCCATTTTATCATTAAGGCCTTTATTTTCTTCAATTTCCTCTATTTTTCTTTGAATTTACCTCTCATGCAAATCTGTGACCTATCATCTCCCTTTTGTCCTATTTTTCTTTATTTTCATAAGTAAATGCCAATTAATGCCTCTTTTCATTTACCAATGGCTTTTCTAATTTCCTTAGTGATAATAAACCAAAAGTGAGACCCACTAGGATGGTTTTCGTTACATTAATCTTGGAATATGTGTCCCATGACCTTGCCTTTATTAACTTTAGTACATGAACTTTAGCCCAAGGATGTTACAAACCCCTCCCCCTTAGGGGAACACCATCCTAAGTGTTCTATGACACCTATGACCAACAAGACAATTGAAAACCAATACATAATTCCCATGGAACTTTATAACTTCGCTCAATGCCTTATTTACTATGAACAACCTGCTAACAAGAAAAACCATAATGACAAACATGACAATATGGAAATCACATCACTTATTGGAGCTTTATAACATAATTCATTGCGATATTTGGAATAAAAACCATACATAGATATATACATATACCAAACTCCTTTGCCTCAACTGGAAAATAATGAAGGATAAATAGCCTGCATCTGATATTCCGTCTATGATATATCTTTATAGGGCCCAAAGTGGTTCCATTACACTTTAACTTGCTCTATTGACCAGTTTTGGAGCATGAGTTGTTTTTGCTGTAATAAGCATTAAGTTTCCAGCTGGAATTCTCCTTCTGGTTCCACCTAAAATATAGACCAGTCAATCACATGATCGACATCCTTCACATATGTTTTAAGTAATGAAAAAAGGAAAACATCATGGAATTTCACTGTTTGCAATAGTGCAAGTCTGTAGGCCACTGGTCCAATCCTCTCAAGGATATTTAAAGGCCCACAATACCGAGGTGCCAACTTGGCACATGACCTAATATTCATAGAGGTCTTGTTGGGCTTTATGTATAAGTACACATGCAACACCCTGTAATAATATGCATAACTCTTCTGCTTATCCTGTGCCTCCTTTAAATGCTTCTTGATAACCTTCATTTCCTATTCCATATTTTCCAACAGGTCCGGTCCAATCAACACCCTATTCATTGGATTACTCTAGCTGATGGGAGTATTACAACTCTTCCCATAAAGTACCTCAAATGGACTCATCCTCAATGATTCCTAATACCCATTATTGTATGCAAACTCTACTAGTGGAAGATACTCTTCCCACTTTCGTTGTTAATGCATAACATACATTCTCAACATTTCCTCAAGAATATTGTTAACCCTCTCTATCTTCCATCTGTCTATCGATGATAGGCTATGTAAAAAGCTAATTATGTACCCAAACCTACAAAAAAATCCTTCTAAAACCTGGAAGTGAACTTGGCATCTCTATCAGATACAATCTTCTTAGTAACATCATGAAATATTATTATCTCCCTCATGAATACCTCACCTACCTCACTAGTTGATGTTTCTAAAATGCTTCACATCTTCCCACCAGATGTCTACTTTCTTTTTGAGGATAAAAATAGCTATCTAGCCTTCAAGTTCTCCATAGAGTTATGAAACTAGAAGAATTTCTTCATTCCAAGCAACCCCATAGAGAAATTACCTGCATACGAATTCTAAATCATAGAAAAATAAACAATGCGAGATCATAACACATAAAACACATATGCACAAAGATTTTCCCCTGGATCCCAAAACTGGGACTACCAGCTTGATTTTTCATTATATTCCTTTCAATGTTACAATACATATTTATACATGCTGAAGCATCCAATACCATGGACCGAAAAACCATCACGTCCAATACCATGGACCAAAAAACCATCGCATCCATACCATGGACCGAAAAACATCGCGTCCAAAAAACATGCGCGAAAATCATGCACAAAACCATAGGTGGGTCCGCCCAACCTAACATAGGGTCCAAAACCAAAATTTTTCGGGGCGCTGCCCCGGACCCCATAAAGTGGGGTTATGGGTACCCCTCAAACCCTTTGTTAACTATGTGGAAAGAATATAACACAACCCAACAATCTCCCACTTGTTGTTTTCTTTCCACAGGGGGCCACAGGAGAGCTTAGTCATTTTTCAAGCCCTGAAACACCCATTGTTTCTCTACACCAAGAGAACTTCTCAGAGCTAACAA
>APFE031055126.1:128835-167938 GCA_000404065.3 Pinus taeda
GGTCCAAAACCAAAATTTTCTGGGGCGCTGCCCTGGACCCCATAAAGTGGGGTTACGGGTACCCCTCAAACCCCCTGTTAACTATGTAGAAAGAATATAACACAACCCAACAAAATTCTTCACATCTTCCCACCAGATGTCTACTTTCCTTTTGAGGCTAAAAGTAGCTATCTAGCCTTCAAGTTCTCCATATAGTTATGAAACTAGAAGAATTTCTTCATTCCAAGCAACCATGCCTCTGCATCCTCTGGTTTGTTCAACTCTGCATCGAGTGTAGGTGAATGGATTTATTGAATCAATATGGAAAGTATCCCCTCTCACTCCTCCTATAAGGATGATAACGATGATGACCATAATACCCGTCTTAACCACAATTAGAATAGAACTTGTAGCCATTGCCTCGCCTGTCAGGTGTACCCAATAACCTACCATCTCTAACTGTGTCATCCTTGTTTGACCTGTTTCCTCCATGTGACCTGCTACCATATGCCCCATTAGTCCTATCCTCCTATCCATAACAGATCCATGTGTTATCACCAAAAAATTGATCATCTAGCCTAATTTACTAGATGGATCGAAGTACACCATGTAAAGGCAATTTTACCATAGTAAAATTGCTTTCACTTTGAGAAATTACTTAATAAACCACCTTTATTAAGTAATTTATAGTTAAACCCATGAAGAATAATTAAATAAATCATTATTTATTTGATTTTCTTCTAGGAATAATTAATTAAACCATTATTCAATCATTATTCTTGGTCATATTTGACCCAATCATGAAAAATAAACAGATAAATAATTAATTATCTTATTTTTCTCTAATAATAAATTAATCACTAATTAGTTATTATTCTTTGTCAAATTTGACTAAATCCCTTAGGAATAATTAAATAAATCCTTATTTATTTATTATTCCTTAACGAATTCCTTGAGATGATAAATAAATCATTTATTTATTTACTATTTCTAAATGAAAGTTTCAATACCTTTTCCCTCCTAGCCAAATATAATAAAATATTCCAAGTGGTTATTCCAAGAATGGGGTTAATAATATTTTATTATTGCTCATTATTTGAGGATAACTCAATATTTTGTTATAAATAGAAGGGTTTTCCATTCATTGTTGCACTTACTGTTGTAACTCTGGTTCTTTTCACTGTCGCACACCATATTTTTGATGGGTTTAGACATTATAGAGGAGATAGACTCTACACAAGATGAAGACGTTTGAGGATAGCCAAGAACCCATCCCATAGAGGGGGACTGGTAACATTTATTCATTCCCTTCACAGGTGTTATAATAAAACTATTCTTTGTATATCTGGTTTCTATTAGATGATTGGAGTTATTACTATTTGTTTTTTGTTGTTTAACTATGATTGTGGCATAGATCAGAATTTTGGCAGGTTTGGTTTATATCAGTTGCTTTAGGTCTACAATGTTTAGCAACCATTTATATTGTTAAGATTGTTTGTCATCCATAATCTTAAGTGGGTTCTTTTCGTATATCTTTGAGAATAAAACACTACAACACCATGGATATCCTTGTCTCTGCAACTATGACAAACTCTGAACGATACCTGCATTGACCTATATACTTGCTTTTCATGTTCCCTATCAAGTATTTCTTGTGACTGAATGATCTTGTCTTTATCTACTTTGAAACTTTGGATTTATTCCTTAAAACTTCTCAAAGTATCTACTATGTCAGGAGAGTACTCATCTCTTTTTTTCTCATCTTATCTATAAGGAGAGTCTCATGAATTGTAATCCACCATTTTGCTAGTCATCTATGATCCTCTTCTTCCTGAAAACATACCATGTCAAATAACCAAATATAAAGATAATCAACATACCTCAGTGAAGTTCAGGCAAGGCTACATCATCTACAAAATCAATCAATATTAACATGATACGTGTATATACATAATCATATCAATATATTGACATCATGCATGATAACATTAACTACATACAATGACCTCATGCAAGACAACAATAACTATGACAATGCATGCATGAAAACCACATAAACATTGACATGCATGTATGACAATCACTTTCACCTCGAGGTCTAGTGCTGCAACCTTTCTCTGATACCAATCTGTAAATGTGCCTCCGGAATTTATCCAATTTCACCAGTCTTCCAGGGTAAAAATGAGACTAAGAGTTACTAAGACATTGCCTGAACTCCGATCCTTATTATGGAAGTGGTGCTGACAAATGATACTTACGGACCATGATCTGACATCCTACAGGGCTTACAAGACACTCAAAGACCAAAGAAGCACCCTAGGTGACCAAACCCTGAGCTAGACTTCTTTTTCAATCACTTAACACTCCAACCGCATGCATAAGCATACGTGGGTGTGATTGTGACCCTCCAACCACATGCACAAGCCTGTCTGAGTATAGTTGTAGAAACAAATCCTCAGTTTAGAGGGTGCGGTCCCAAGATCTGAGACAAAGTTTCAGGACAACTTCTATACCACTACCTAAAAATTCCCGAGACTTTCTATAATTGCAAAGGACTTGAAGATAATTCCAATCATACATAACTAGAACAAAGACTTGACCTAACCAACCATAAACATGACAATCATTTCATGAAACATATAGTGAACATGTAAACTATAGGTTGTGGATCTATATATGATCATAGGAGTTTGAAAATTATATGAGAATCACCAAGAAGGTCTAATACCCTTTCATAATAGCTGCAATAACACTTATCGAATGCATTCATTAACCATCAAATACTTATCAAATCTTGAACAAAAAAATAGCTAGAGCACATTACAATTCTAGGCTTATAACCAACATATAAAAAAATTATTAACAATGACAAAACAACTCTGATGATGGATCCCATTTGGGATTCGAAATGTTGGTGTAAAAATCATCTTACTGTGGATTCTCCGATCAAAGATTCAAAAAAACCATCAAATCATTATAATAACAAGTATAAGTGCTTATAGATTACATTAGGATATGGTTTTGGTCTATGATCAAGACCATGGCATGTTAGGAGCTAGAAAAATTGAATCCTTTTGGCATGTTCCCTATAGTTCTAAACATGTTCTCAAGAATGGGCCTTATGGTCTATTTCTTGGTGTCTTGTACATAATGTACATAGGTGTGCGTGTGATGTTTTGCTTTTTGGTTTGATTACGTATTAATGGTTATGTGAGTGATTCATTTGTGTGATCTTTTATTAATAGATGCTAAGGCGCTTATTGATCTACATAGGCTTTGCAGATGGTGCAAACTGTCACACTCAGAATGTAGCCTCTGTCGCTTGGGTTATCTTCTCACCCACTGATGAGCTAGTGATTTCAGGGGGCATTTGTCTTTGCTCGATCACCAATAATGTGGTAGAGTATAGAACTATCATTTAACTCTTAATTGAGGCTATTTCCCTTAGCATCAATCACTCAGCTACCCAAATTAACTCCCAACTTGTAGTGTCTCAGCTTAACCGTGTTTATTCTATAAGGAATATTTCACTACTTCAATACTATTTAAGGGAACGTATCTTGAAATGAAATTTTGATTACATTGTCGATTCACATATTCATAGAGGCTCTAATATTCATGTCGATTTGTTTTCTAATTATGTGTTAGATTTCCATTTGTCACATTAACATTTTTAGACCATACACATGAATAAAAGACTATAGTAATCAACATCATTTATAATAAAATACCATAGAAGCCATCATTTTTATTATATTGCAGAAGAGTTTTCCATCCATAACTGGGCACATAGTTTAAAATTGGGCGCTAGAGGGCAAGGCTATACTGCCTCATACATATATATATATACATACGAAATATAAAAGCACTACTACCCCAAGTCAGTCATACTCGTGCCGATGAAAACCCAACACAACATGAACAATATGATATAGGAGTCGACACCAATGAGAAGAGTGCAACCCCACAATGTGCCTTTTTAGGTGTGGAGGCACATAATCGATAGGCATAGGAAGTGTTGGGTCTTGAAATTGTCATTCATTTCCATTACACTTTCACTATTATGTCCATTATATTACCTCCATTTCACCTCCATTTCACTACCATGTCATTACATTCATCTCACTTTAATTTTCATTGGGTCACATTTATGTTTTTCCAAACTTTATTAATTCTTAGCTTTTTTAGTGAATTTGTGGTTAAAAATTAGAAAATAATGTGCATATGCTTATATCTAACAAGTGGGTTGAGGTTGTTGACATGTGTAGGTCAAAAGGAGGCCTCTAGAAGACCTTTATGTGGCACCCTAAGACCAAATTCGAATTTGAGTGGAGATGATCATGGGATCATGGGGATATGTGTCACATCTCCTATTTGTATTGAAACTCTAAGAAGACATGTGTCTTGTCAGTTCCTAGTTTGATTAGGACTCTAGAGGTAGAGGGAGAGATTCATGGACTCTCATTAATCATCTTTTTGTATAAATAGGAGATCTCTCTCCTTCATTTGTTAGCTTGTAGCTTTTTGGTAGCTCTTTAGCTTGGAGTTTGTAGTTCTTCCTTGATGGCTTTGAAAAGCTTTGGAGAGCTTTGTTGTACTCTGTAATTTTGAAGAATTTGAGTAAAACTTTGATGTTCTCAACATGGAAAGAGATGTGATAGAGCATATTAGAATGTAAGGTAGAGTAGATTTTATTTTGTAGTTTTGCTTTGATTTCATTCAAGTATGTCATTTGATTGCTTTCAAGTTTGATATATTAGATTTTCCATTCATGCAAGTGTATTCAACCGGTTGATTTTAGATTAGTTTTTATTTACATGTTTCTTGTATTTTCTTATTAGATTAGTCTCTCATGCTATATGATGATACTTCCGAAGCCTTTAGCTCAACCTGGAGAGTTAATTGGAAAAATATTATGATTATGGATGGGATTATTTACTTGGTTTTCATTAGTATAAAGTTAGATAGTTTAATATCATTCTATCATGCTATATGATGATATTTCCAAAGCCTTTAGCTCATGGTTTACCTAGAGAGTTAATTGGCGAAATACTATGATTATGGATGGGATTATTGGCTTGCTTTTCATTAGTGTTAGATAGTTTAATGTCATTCTCTCATGCTATATGATGATCTTGCCGGAGCCTTTATCTCATGTTTTACCTGGAGAGTTAATTGGCAAAATATTATGATTATGGATGGGATTATTGGCTTGTTTTTCATTAGTTTAAAAGAAGTTTCAAGTTTTACTTTTGCCTTTAGTTTAATTGCAGTAGTTTTATTTTTTCTTTCTTGGATTTCATGTAGCTGTTATCATTTTTGCTTTCATTTCATAGACATTTTGCTGGCTTAGATTAATCTAACTATTCAAAGCTTTGATTTGTTTCATTTTCTCCTTTCTTTAGAAATTAGGTTCTAACATTAGACGTTATTAGATTTAATTTTCCATTAACATTTAGATATTTCACCTAGAAGCATAACTTTTCTTTCTTAGATTAATTTCCTTAAGCATAAGAGACAAAGCCCCAAAAACAACATAAATTATAAAACAACGAAGTAAGAAAAAGGGTTAGCTAAGCACATATGGTGCACCACACTTCATCAGTTTATGATACCCAGATTGATAATTTATGTAGAGAAATTTAGGACACTAAATTGACTAGACATTTTGGCGCCATTGCCGGGGAAGGGTAATTAGGAGACTTTATTTCTTACATCTAAAAAAAATTAATAATTTCTTGAGTATGCTCTCCTCTTGCACTTTGTGTGATCTGGAGGATCAGAAAAAAATAATTTTTATGTTAAAAAAATATATATATATATACATTGAAGAAAAGAACCTACAATAGCCTCCTCTAAGTTGTCTGCCTGACTCTTGTAATCAACAACAACAGGCCAATGCTAGTGAAAATCATCAGCCCTTTTTAAGCAATCCATTTGCATTCATCCAAACCATGTATCTTACTCATATGGAAAGTTTCCAATGAATCAAGAGAACATTTGATAAAAAGATCAAAGACGTTACCTTTCAAATCCAGGATAGAGTGTTGAAATGGGAAGCTAGAATTGAAGAAAAAGGTAGCATGGTAAATTTGAAAATTTGTGGAAGGGGCCATATCAAATTTATTCTTTTCATGGAAATAACACTTACATTCTGCAAGAGATTGATGGAAAACCATATACTGGAGGACCTGTCAATGGCAGGTTCCTAAAGAATTATTATTGATCAAAATTCTGTCTGTTTCTCACAACATTGTATATACCCATTTTATCAGTTTTTCTTTTGTTGCAAATAATGACAAGCTAAAAAGAAAGCTTAAGCCTGAGGTGAAGGCCCAAGAAGCTGGAAAAAGATGCTCGTCAAGCAAATCTATGATTATCCTAAAATGGATAAAGCACTGGATCTACGAGTTCTTAGTGTACTACAGGAGCACACTATCCCAAGTGGAGCCACTGTTATCACTTAAGAATTCTAATACCAAAATGTCTCATATTAGTTTAGGGTAAAAGTCAGTGTTAGTCTAAGTTTGATGTTTTTTTACCTTAGAGTCTGAGTCTTAGGAGTCTTAGAGTCAAATATACATTCTCATTCATCACTGAACATTCTCATTCATCACCGGTCTCATAGCCATGTGTCAGTTTTGTTTAAAAAGTTACTATGTGCCACAAAGCCCTTTAGGTTATTTCGTAGCGCATGTAACCATTTTGAAGTGTTTTCGCAGCGCAACAATTTTAGGTGATTTCGCAGCGCGATATGTTTTAGGTGATTTCGCAGCTCATAATTCAAAATTTAAACTGACTGCGCTACGAAATCGGGGATTAGTGCATTCTGCAGCGAATCTTTCCTAAATGTCAAATCTATCAAGTTAAGCTATAGTTGCGTCATTCATTGTCTGTTTATGCACTCCCCATATCATATCCAACCGCTTATCTCCATCATTGCATCCGCTAGGTACATTGATACAAACGGATTGAAAATTCCAAGAAAAGATAGATATGTACAGTCTTAATGATGATTATAATTGTTGCATGAGAAATAAATATGCAAGATTTAAATTTAGAAAAATTGTTATCAAGCGAGGCAATCATTCAAGCGAGGCAGAGATTGGAGTTTGAGCAGTGCTAGCATTTCCAACCTCCATTACACTGAACATTCATGGAGGGATCAACAGAAAGGAAAGATCACAAATTAGGAAAATGTTTGAGAAATGAGCCTGAAGGTTTAGACATAACCTTGAAGAACAAAGAAGTCGAGCGTGCATTCAAACAATCCAGATGTTGGAATTTTTTCAAGAAACTCCAGGGAGGTCATGCACAAGTTACCAAGGAGTTTGCCCTAAATTTCACAGGACTAAACTCAAAGGTTGGTATGCTGGAATTGTAGGTCTCACTAGACATGATTTCCACAGTTACAGAGATTCTAAGGGGCCAAGAAAGTTGGTTTAAGAATTTTAAATTTGATATGAATCCATGCAAAGAGTTTCTAAAGCAAGAATTCATTGATTCAGACTTAAACAAGTTTGTTCCTAGAATTTATGTGAAAGAGTCATATGCCAATCTGCTTACTTGTATACAGAAGTACCTAACCTATGAAGGAAGATACAATAAAGTATATTCATACCATTTTAAACTTCCTTTGCATTTCACAAGAAAGGAATCTATTGATCTACCTTTCTACTTATTCCGAAGCTTAAGTAAAATGTGTGATAAGGTACAGCTAAAGAAAGAAGCCTGTGAGACTTCATTGTTCCATCATGGCTTGGTTAAATTGATAGTTCTGCATGAGCTCCAGAGGGAAGGTAGGGACTGGCACACATTTCTATTCATGTCTGGTTTAAAGAATGAGACTAGTCTTAGCCCTCAAGCTACAAAAGATCTTCCAACAACAACTAGTCATTAGACAGAGACAAGATCTAAGAGGTTTTCAAAATTGAAAGCAAGGAAACAAGTAAGAGAGTCCATCAAGCCACTGACTATTCAGATACACCCTAGCAATCTCTTACAGAGAAAATTCAGGTTAAAGAAAGAGCACATGAATCAAGCACAGGTGAAGGAGTTCAAAGAAGAAGGACTAGGAGCCAGGTAGCTAAGGATAAGGGTAAGTCAGTGACTATTGAAGAAACCCCTGTTTCAAAAGGAGACTTAAATCACTTATTGCAAGCCATTGACATTGAAGAATATCCACTAGTGCAAGCAGATTTGATAGAGTCAAGAAAAGATATAGCTAAGAGAGTCAAAGCCTCAAAGAAATTAAAGTTTGATGATCAGGTTGATCAATTTGTATTCCAGCCCAGGAGACCCATAACGAGGAATTTTAAGCAAATACAAGAGGTATCGCCAAATGCAGATGAAACAGGGGAAGTGACACAGCCTCATGAAAGAAAGGATAAAGGCAAAATAGTTGCCATTCAAGAAGAAGATAATATGGAAAACTTGAAAAAGAGATTGGAATTGGCTAACTTTGAAATTGCTAGACTGAAAAAAGCTGCCAAGAAATTTGCAATTAAGGAGGCTTATTTTAATCAAATGCAAGCTCTGTGGGAGGACCAAACATTTCAAATTCCTGAGGTGGTCGATTTTAGTGTTCAATTCCGTAGCTGGAATGTGCCTGCAATAAAGGAAGCTCAATTTATTTGAAAGGTCAATACAAACCTCAGATCTGGGATCAAGGTCATGAAGAAACAAATTTAAGACTTAAAGATACAGGTAGCCCAGCTGAAAGAATCTCCTTAAAGAAATCTCAAGTAAGGCTCTGTTTCAAATTTTGATGGTTTTGCTTGGTATAATATTTTTGAAGAATCATACATTTCTATTCAATTTTGAAAGGCCTTGGAGCAATTGAAAGAACGTTTAAGTGGCAAAAGGCTCAAAACAACAAAATTTTGGTTCAGCTAGTTAGAGAAAACTGTGTTTTTTGGAATAACACCATAATTTCGTAGCGCGCTACAAAACTGCTGAAGGTGATGACTAATGCTCAGCAGTTTCGTAGCGCGCTACGAAACTGCTAAAGCTACACAATCTAATCTCAATCAACAGATTTTGAAATATAAGTAGATATTTTGAAAAGGGAGTGTCTTCAAGGGATCATCTCAAGCTATCAATTTTCAACAAGGCCAAGACAGGTGGAAGAAACATGTATTCAAATTCAACTCTAAACTTTTTGTCATAAAGTGAGCACATTTACTACAGTCCAAGATATGTCAGATAGTTTGGAAAAAGTTTTTGCCTTTACACATAAAAGAGGTTGACAACACATCAAGGACGTGGCAATCTGATATATATATCAGATAATCAAAGATGAAAGGAATGGTTCTTTGGATTCGAACATTTTTGAGGCAAACCTAAGGCCGATAAACAGGGGTAGTTTCCTATGTTTCAGGAGAAATGGAGAAGATGTGACATTGAAGTCTAGTATGGAGTTTTAAACATCCACTACAACCAAACTAAAAAGGGACCACATGCCAAAGAACGAGGATGATTGTAATCAAGGCTATTATTATCATAATATGGAGTTGGACTCCTATTTGATTTAGATTTCTAGAAAGTCTAGTTACAGTTTATTACATTTAACAGGCAGTTAAAAGTTGAATAGGTGTCATTAGAAGTAGAATTCGAGTTCCCCTCATGCTTGAGGAGGAATCTCAGCTAGGTAGAAGAGCTCTATATATAGGAGAAAGAGCAATGTAATTGAGGTTGGAAATTTATGTAAAAGAGCTCTCATATTTGGCCTATGTAAAGACTCTGTTTTTCTGGTAATACAGTATTGGCTTATGCTTCTCAAGAATAATATAGATTTCAATATATGAGTTTCTTTTATTGCCTTTTCATGATTATCTACAGTGTTATGAGTATTTGATTACTTAGAAATCACTTGCAGTGTTCTAATTTCCTTCATATACTCATTGACTGTCTCCTTTGTGTTTGGTGTGCTCTACCTATATTGAAATCTGAATGCCTTGACTTTTATGCAAACACAATCCTACTGTTAATACTAGATCACATATGACTCCATAAGCCCAATGGATACTTGTTAGTTTTATTTCCACCATTTCATTTCTATTTGTTTCACAAAGAGTTAGCCATCTTGATCATAATCAAAAACCTTTAATCCCTTGAGAGAGCCCTCTCAGGCTAAAGAGGCTAAGCCTTAGCTAAAAGATTGGTTTGAAACAGCTACTTGAAGTATTCCTGGTCTACAGCCTTCCAGGGCCTGATTTTCAGATAACAACATAGATGGTGTCCTATCCATTTGATCTAAGTTGATGAAAAGACCCCGGTCAAAGGGAATTCAAGGTGTGTGCTAACACTAAGTCGCCGCATGTAAAAAAAAAAACAATTTTGAATCAATGAAATGAATAAGTTATTTGCTCACTTTTCTGAAGGTATTGACTAATTTTGGACTGATGATGAAAGATGAATGGCTAACTTTTTATTCAATATTTTTAGCTACAGAAACTATGCACATTCTGCAGCTAAAGTCCAATTTCGCAGCTGATCTAGTTCCGCAGCCAAACATCAATTTGCAGCTGAAAAACCTCATTGTTCAAATCAACCTAACTTTCTCATATGAAATCAAATTTTGATGATTTAAGAGTCATTGGAAATATCTCTACAAGATCTACATGATGAGAAATCCATCATCAGAGTTTGAAACAGTAAATAATGAAATAAAGTGCTGAAAAGAAGCAACATTCAACTTGAGGCACTAATTCCAAAGCAGGTATAAATTATTTTGATTTTCCTTTGAGAAATTGTTTCATTAATACAAATTCTTAGTTTTGTGGGTAAATATCATAACTAGAGAGATTGATCACCTCTCTCCTTTGATAATCTTACATTCCATTGGAGAAGAAGCATTAGTTTTTTTTGTAGGTTCCAGTGGGAAAGAAAAATGACTACAAGTGAATAGTGTCTTTCTAAGAGACCAATTTGTTTCATAAGAGGATGATCAGAAACAAAGAGTAAATATGCTAATGAAAAATCAGATCCAAACACTTGCAAAACTTTCAAACACCATTGTCTCCATCAAATCCATACTTCATATTCACCTCATTTTCCTTCATATTTTCCATTTACATTCACATACACTTTCCATTACTTTTTGTCCACTCATAACCCACAAATAAAAGCAAGAGGCTCATTCACATGCTTATTGCCCATTACCATTTCTACTCTCAATTGCCATCTTCCATTTTCATCTCCCCTTTCCTATCATTTTCATTTTGCAAATAAGCCCTACTTCAATGCAAGTTATTGAGTCCATAGTCCTTTGAGTCTAAGTTCCTTGCAAAAACACCTTGAGGATTGCATGCCTTAATGGCAAGTCCTCATGCCGACGAATAATGGGAATACATTAATGTCCCTTCTTCATCAGATCTTCTAGGTGACTCGACATCAGCAAATTCATTCGTACCTAGCAAGATGTGTTTGGTCATTTTGACTCTCATTGTCATCAATGGTGATAGTTCTCCTGTTGACTAGTGGCATCCATTAATGGCCACTAAGTCAACAATTTCCTACTATGTTTGACATCAGAAAATATTTTCACATAGTAGGAATTGTGCCAATGAGTTTTGAAGACATGAAGACTATTATTTTCAGCATTTTGGAGCAGATTTAGCAAGTTTTAGTAGAAACAATAAAAAGTCATCTTGACTCTTTTATCCATGACTCTTTTTGTCCAGCCACTTGAAGACGAATATGATTAGACTTTTGTAGCCACCACACATACAACTCATCCATTTCAAAGGGTAAGTTAAGGTACATCATTTTCTAACTTTTGACCATAGAATTCCATAAAGAGCTAGAATGATAATTGTTGGAAAAACATTTCTCTTCCTCATTTCATAAAATTGCCAATACCATCAGTTGGTTCGGGGGGGGATACATTCATATTCATATCTTGCCATGTTCATATCATATTCAGAAGCCCACATACTTCCAAAATATATTAACTATTACATTGTTATTATGAGCATACAATGGCTTTTTAGAAGTGCTTAAAGGATAATTGGATACAAACACAATCATGGTTTTCACACAAGAACCAACCATCATGCAATCCAATAAAGATATACTTTGCAACAATAATCAAAATATCATTATGCAAAGTTCAAAGATCAAAAATAGAAATGCAACAACAAAAATATGGTTGTAACACAAGAACCAACCATGTTGCAATTCAAGTAAAACACTTTGTAGAAGTATGAAGTTATCAAATGATATCATGCAAAGTTAAGCCAAAGCTCAGGGATCAAAATAATTAATGTAATATATATTGCATGAGGACATGTAATAGCTTCATTTGGGGGGTATGTTGGGCCTTGAAATTGTCATTCATTTACATTACAATTTCACTATTATATCCATTATATCACCTCCATTTCACCTACATTTCACTACCATGTCACTACATTCATCTCACTTTCATTATCATTGGGTTACATTTATGTTTTTCCAAACTTTATTAATTCTTAGCCTTTTTAGTAAATTTTTGGTTAAAAATTAGAAAATAATGTGCATATGCTTATACCTAACAAGTGGGTTGAGATTGTTGACATGTGTAGGTCAAAGGGAGGCTTCTAGAAGACCTTTATGTGACACCTTAAGGCAAAATTCGAATTTGAGTGGAGAAGATCATGGTATTATGAGGATATGTGTCACATCTCCTATTCGTATTGAAACTCTAAGAAGACATGTGTCTTATTAGTTTCTATTTTGATTAGGACTCTAGAGGTAGAGGGAGAGATTCATGGACTCTCATTAATGAGATGACTTCTCATCTTTCTGTATAAATAGGAGATCTCTCTCCTTCATTTGTTAGCTTGTAGCTTTTTGGTAGCTCTTTAGTTTGGAGTTTGTAGTTCTTCCTTGATGGCTTTGGAAAGCTTTGGAGAGCTTTGTTGTACTTTGTAATTTTGAAGAATTTGAATAAAGCTTTGATGTTCTCAACATGGAAGAAGATGTGAAGTAGATGTAATGGAGCATATTAGAATGTAAGGTAGAGTAGATTTTATTTTGTAGTTTTTCTTTGATTTCATTCAAGTATGTCATTTGATTGCTTTCAAGTTTGATAGATTAGATTTTCCATTCATGCAATTTTAATTCATGCAAGTGTATTCAACCGGTTGATTGTAGATTAGTTTTTCTTTACATGTTTCTTGTATTTGCTTATTAGATTAGTCTCTCATCCTATATGATGATATTTATGGAGCCTTTAGCTCAACCTGGAGAGTTAACTGGTGAAATATTATGATTATGGATGGGATTATTTACTTGATTTTCATTATTGCAAAGTTAGATAGTTTAATGTCATCCTCTCATGCTATATGATGATACTTCCGAAGCCTTTAGCTCATGGTTTACCTGGAGAGTTAATTGGCGAAATATTATGATTATGGATGGGATTATTGGCTTGCTTTTCATTAGTGTTAGATAGTTTAATTTCATTCTCTCATGCTATATGATGATATTTCCAGAGCCTTTAGCTCATGGTTTACCTGGAGAGTTAATTGGCAAAATATTATGAATATGGATGGGAATATTGGCTTGTTTTTCATTAGTTTAAAAGCAGCTTCAAGTTTTACTTTTTCCTTTAGTTTAATTGCAATAGTTTTATTTTCACTTTCTTGAATTTCATTTATTTGTTATCATTTTTGCTTTCATTTCATAGACATTTTGCCGGCTTAGATTAATCTAACTGTTCAAAGCTTTGATTTTCTTCATTTTCTCCTTTCTTTAGAAATTAGGTTCTAACATTAGAAGTCATTAGATTTAATTGTCCATTAAAATTTAGAGATTTCACCTAGAAGCATAGCTTTTATTTCTTATATTAATTTCCTTAAGCATAAGAAACAAATCCCCAAAAACAACATAAACTATAAAACAATGAAGTAAGAAAAAGGGTTAACTAAGCACATATGGTGCACCACACTTCATCAGTTTACGATACCCAGATTGATAATTTATGTAGAGCAATTTAGGACACTAAATTGACTAGACAGGAAGTACTCCCAAAGTCAATTCCTCTACATTGTGAGTAAATTCTTGTAACTCATCAGACTCCTTTCCCTCTTTCTCCTGCATGAATGGTTCAATACTACTTGAGATGGTGGTATTGCTCTGTGAAGTGGTGAATAGGTAGCGGGGTGGGCTTCTACCACATCTACATATAGTATAAATCATAATGTTAGTAACTATGTACCCATGTAAAAAATCCAAAAATAAATATAATATTAAAAAAAAACACACATTTCGTACCAAGTGTGCTCCACTATATCTCGAGGGGCAAGACCACTCCATTATAAGAATAGGAATCCACCACTAATTCCATATTCCGTATCTAGTGGAATTATGTGGAGTTGAACTAATTTCCACCATGGAATCCCTCCTACCTCACCATCAATGTCGTCCATCTACTCATATAAAGCTCCATAGATGGAAGATCAAGATCACTCTACCATGGGCCTCATTCCTGAGATTTTCTCAAAGAAGAAATACACCAATATACTTCCATATCTAAACATTTTCTTTCATCGTCTTCATGCATGAGTAAGATGTTCTTTGAGGTTTTCCAACAATCCCTCACACTAGTTGAATAGGGTGGGTTCCAAATATCTCACAACTAGGTCCATATGCACTTTTGTCGCTACATGAGGAGTGACAGATCCACATACTTGTGTGATAGTGAGAACTATGGTCCTTGAAGTTTTCTCCATTGTTGAAACAATATTTACTTTCCCAAGTTTACTTTGTGTGCTTGAACTATAATGCCAAGCCACATATGCATCCATGTTCTCTTATGATATGCTACTCACCCCACTTCTGAGTTGAATCCCCACACCATGATAACTCGATTAGAAAATAGATACCATATATCTCCAACCTAAAAATATATGGCCTAAAAAAAAATACCCATTAATTGGATCCCACCATCCATCTAATTTTTCGAGTAGTTGATCTTGGCTTGTCATGTTAGGGATTTTAAAAAATTTAGTAGGCCATTGTCTCTCAGAGCCTGTAAAGTTGAAGTATGGTCCATTCCCTAGATTTCCTCCTCAAAGTTTTCCCTTTGTCTCCATTGAATCATGTTGTTCCCTACATTGCAAGAAATTTTTTTCATAACTATGGTTGCTAATCAAAACTTTATTGGACATACAATGCACAAACCCTAAGAATGAATAATTGTTTTTGGAAACACATTCAAAAATTCAAAACCCTATGCATCTTTGCTTGGATCCAGTGGATAATAGGGAGAAGCTCTTACCTCAGTCACTATTGAACCACATGAATATCTTGATATCTTCACTCTATGCTGATGTTTTCCACATAAAGATGCACATGAGGCAAAATTTCACAATTCAAATTTCCAAGAAACATGATCAAGAGGAATACCAGACTCAACCACCTGGGATAAGGGTTACGATTCTATCTTACCTGGATAAAATAGCTCTTGGATACTCTTCAGGATCTCTTGCACTCTCCTTTCCCTTATTATATCCAAGTTAGGAATCACTATATCCTCCTCTACTCTCTTCACTTCAAGTTTCCCACGATGACCAAAGAGGAGGCATGGCCTTTACTTTATAATTTTTTTGGGTATCCCATAAGAATATTCCCCTTTTGATTATTTTTAGTGATTGGAGGAATTTCTAATGTTGTCGCTTTCCTAATGACTCTTTTTGCAAGACTAGTGGAGGTTTTTCTAAGTTTTATTTTTAGAGGGTTATTTTTGTGGTCCTATTATAACAATGGGCCTGAGGTATGCTTTTATGAACTAACATGTAGGGGTAGGTCACATATCATCAATTCCATTGCATGGTTGACCGTCAATTCGATCATTTTGCTTTAATAGGTCCAACCCCATCAAGTTGCAACTTTAGCCCTCTCTTTTACGCACATCATAACTTTATGGTAAAACCTACCGAATCATGGATGCCCTAGTTTAGAACCTCTATTCGATGTTGGAATCCATGCAGTATTAGTTTTATCATTTTTTCAGAATCCCTCCATTTTACCCACCATGACTTAGAATATGAGCCACATTCTTCTCTTCTTCATCACTTTTTGGCCTTACCCTAGGAGGATTCCAAATTTAATCCCTTGTGATTGCCTTAATTTATTCGCCTATTTCTACACAATGAGCCTTGGTTTTGTTTTTCCACCACAGTCATCATCTGTTTGCACTTTCATTCACTTTCATTTGGTGTTTTACCATTTCTTAGAGGAGCCACTGTGATGAGGGGTCTCATTTTCTAGCTTCTCTTCCTTCTTATGATTTGAGTGGTTCCATCATACTAGAACAATTCACTACCTTTATATCCTCATTCCTCTAGGAAAAGATTCCTTTATTCCCTTCTTATGCTCGTTAAACCTTGAAAGGCACAAAGATCCTTTTAACCTTTTTTTCATCCACATTAAACAATGAAAAATTCGAGTTCATTTTGGTATTAGTTTCATGACTCGTTAACGTTATGAAAATATCAAGCTTCTTTTGCCGTCTTTTCATGCTTATAAAATTTATATGAAAATTATGAGTTATTTCCGTCTTTTCCCACTTGTTAATTAAATTGAAAGTTGGAAGTTGATCTCTTTTCCACTCTCAAAGCTTGTTAAACCTTGATATGGGTACGAGTGTACTTTTATCTCTTTTTTGGTCTCATTAAACTTTACAAAAATGGATCCTATTGAGTGTACTTGTTTTCTATTTCCTACTTATTAAACCATGAAGGAGACTAAAAAGAGAAAATGGAATGAGAACATTTATTTATGTTAGTCATTAAAATGGTAGCATCACTCACATCACCCTTAAATATGGCACCTGTTTTCTTCATTATCTCACAGTTTGGTTTTAGCTTGCCCAAGAGTTGTACCATACATATGAATCTATTGACTCATCTAGTTGGTTACTCTTCCAGTCACTGTAGAGCATGCTTCAATGCCTCTTATGTTTTTGCATGATATCATGTGGTGCTCATTAGTCATGTTGTCAAGCCACTTTTGTGTCATGCTATTACATGTTCATGGGAAGTCTTAGCCTGTGTTGTCCGTCTGCAGTCCTTGTTGACCTTTTTGTCTTAGCCATTCCTATGTTAGTTATACTTCATCATATCATGACTTTATCCATTCACATCATCTCTTGGTCTGTTTCATGTGAATTGATGGGGCATACATCAAGGCCCTACTTCAAAGAACATTCTCTTGTTAACTTCAACTCAATATACTAGAGCTTGATATAGGAACCAATAGTACCTTGGAGCTTGCAGACCTTAGTGGCAAGCTTCCTTGCGATTGAAAATGGGTTTACATCATTGACTCCTGATTAGTTGAGTCAACCAATGTTTGATGTCATCTCATCTATTCACACTTAGTGGAATGTAATAGGTACCTTGGGGTCCATTTTCATCATTGGTGGGTTCCCATGTGTCTATTAACAATACACCTCATTGAATGGTAATCAAACGATTTCTACCATTCTTGACATCAACACATGTATTCACATGTCATAGATTCTTACCATCAGGGTTATGTAGAAGACCCTAGGATGGGGACATATCACTCTCATATGGCACCCTTCCTAGGATGCATTAGAGTCATGTATCATTTATGTTTTTTTAGGACTAATAAGGGGCACCTTTTGTCTTATGTGTTGATATTCCTATTGATGTATATTGTGACATAAATCCACATTGAAATTGATGGTGTCTATGAAATTTTTGATTTGTCACATGGATCCAATACATATTTTTCATGGACATATCTTAGCATTTCATGTCATGGATCCGTAATGTATTTTTGGCAACCATGTTCATTTTCACTTTATGACCGAGCATGGGTATGCCTACCTCGGGATATTATCAGTAGAGTTGAGACTCCAACATTTGAGTTCCTTTGATATAGCTGCATAGTCATGACACCTTCCTCCCATTTTGACCTTTCATACATTTTTGTAATGCATTTTGGCCATCAATTACTCTTATGACCTCATGCATTAGGGGGAATCTATTATATGCTTAATTTCCTTCTATGAATCAGTATACATGAGAATTTATGCTATTGACCTTTTTGTTGATGCATATCCCTTGATTTCAACCACATTTATGCATCTTCTCTAAGACCTAACATTGAACTAAGATAAGATACCATGTCTTCGATGGAAACCATAGTTATCCTAGAGAGTATCTTCAACATTTTAATGTTCTATCCTAGCGAAGATGGTTGAGCTTCTAGAGTTTTATTTTCCCAATGAGATGAAATAAGAGGATCATGTCTTTGATTATTGGAGAAGCTTACTAACTTCTCTTCATCCCAAGTGCCTAGATTCATCCTCTGAGAGTGGTATCTAGCCTATTTATTCTAGTGATTCCAAAGGGTTAGGCTAATACTGATTTTTGAATCTTGGAGAGACTAAGAGAATTATAATTCCTCAGATCTAAGATTTTGTGACTAGGTGATCAAAGACCTTTTGTTTCATTCAAAGGAGGAGGCTATGCTGCAATATTGAGGAGAGGGCTCTCTTGATTGGAGGCATATCTTCTATATTTACATTTATGATTAATAAATCATTGTTCCTTTCTGATATTTTCAATCTGATAATGTTTTCTTATTGTGCAAGCTATTTTTAGATTGATAAGCCCTTTACAAAAGGCTATTATGGGTTTGGTTGGTGTGTATGTGTGTAGGGTCTCATCTTATTATAGGTGGAAACAATATATTTGAGCAGGACTGAGTTTTTCTCTATATCAGATCCAAGAGACATCACTGATCTGTGAGGATGCCTGGTACCAGCCCTCAAACCCTTCTCTTATAGAATCACGTACGAGTAAAGAATATGATTTCTTGTGTAGGAATGAATTAGGGTTAGATAATTTGATCTCTTTTCATGATCACACACAAAAATATGGGTAGATCATCTTCTGATATTCTAGGTTAAAAGTAGCCTGTTATCTCACGAAAAAATATTCCATAAAACCATATGAACAGGTAATGTGAGCCTTACAATAATCAGGGGATTTGGAAACCCAAAGTCTCATTGACACTAAGACATGACCTATCTTGCATTCAACCAAGCTTCCTCCCACACATTAGTCTCTCTCTCCAGGGTAAGGTCACTTCATCCATGTTCACTAGGACTAAACAAGCACATCTGTAAAGTGACCAATTGCATGAATTAAATATGTTTATGAAACAGAAGGTAGGATCAAAGAATTAAGAACTCTCTAAAGGAATATTTACTACCAGGTAAAGAATATACATAAAAAAAGATCACGATAAGGATTATAGAACACGATCGATCCTAAAAGCTTGACATCCAACCTATAAATTTCTTTCTAACTCCTATAATATCTCATCCCTCTACCTTCAAAGTGTTATATTAATGGTAGTCTGATACTCCTAATATGTCCACCTTTTCTAAGTCCACAACATTTTCACTCAAGATGCCAATCAAACACAATGGGGTTGTGTTGAGCCCAAAATATCTCTTGAGTAAGTTTGAAATAAAAATTGAGAGGTGGCATTAGTATTCCAACATAATTGAAAGGAATGGGAAGAATTGGAAAGCCAAGTATATCCCCTTAAGTTTGTAAATGGGTTGTGGGATATTATCACCTCCCCTCAAGTCCAAAGAACCCCTGATGCATGTCTTATGACAAACAAAATGCATGATAGTGCATCTAATGTTATATAAGTGAAGAAATATGCCCTTATATATGCACCATTCCAATCCAATAGTGTATCCTGATCTATACAACATTTGATACATAATTGTGGGTGCATGTTGTTTTCCATGGAGAAATATTTTCCCTAGAATTTGTGGAGGTTTAACATATATTTAATAGGGAAAATGACATGTATTGTGGGAGTACAATATAACATAAGTATTTTTTGGATTCAAACACAAATATGAGAAGGAAATTGCCTACTATGCTTCCAGGATTTCTAAGAAAACATCAATCAAAGTCACTTTAATAGCCAATGGAATCAACATCATAATTTCCCTAGCTTAATTAATTCCATGTTCCTGGTATCTATTATTCACCATGTCATAGAAATAAAGGAACTCAAAATGACATCGACAGACAAAAGCTATGGGTCTAAAGAGCTAGGAGAAAATCTAAATTAGGGAAAGAAAAAGAAAGGGTGGGAGGAAAAAGCAATCAAGAGGTAGCAATATATGAAAAAATAGCTAAAAATAACAATTAAAGAGTTCATTTATGGGCACACTTAACTAAGGTTACAAAAGAAACACCGGAGCTGATTTCTCGCTAATGCGACTAAACATGACTCAACATCACATAATACTTGTTAGAGCCATGAATAAGATATGTAATTGATCATAACATGTCAAGGAAAACACATGGCCAACACACACAACAAGAATACCTGACATTATCTAGTTGAGGTCATTTTTGATAGTTATATGTCTAATATAATCACCAAATTTATTTTTATACTTTGGGGTTTATGGGAGATTTTGTTGTAATACTATGTACGTGGGCTACACCCCAATGAAAATGGGTTGGAAATATTTTTATTCAAGGAAATTTAAGTATTTTGTAAGTAGGGAAAATTTTAATGATGGAAATTTATTTTAAAGTTTAGAAAACTCGCTAGCACATAATATGAAATTCGTAAAATGTTTTGCAATGTTTTTGTAAAGGATTAAAATTTCTTAATAATTTTTATATAGTATATATATAAAATTTTTGGCGATTTTTGTGGTAAACAATTTTATATTATAAAATTTTGGCAAATAATTTTTAGAAAATATGTAAATTAACGAAACTTATTTTTTTGGAAAAAACATGGAAAATTAGCTCACTTGCGAATATTAGCCCCTAAAAGTTTCCCTAGTTGTAAGAATTACGTTTTTTCTACACTTCATGCTAAGAATATAATTTTATGTTCAAATTTTATCTCTCTCTTTGATGTTCTTCGAATAGTATGTGTTTCATCTATTGGAAGAGATTAATATACTTTTCCTTCCTTTCTATTTCTTAGACTAGTTTGTTTTCTCAAGAGATTTGCATATTAGTGTGAAAAATATCTCAGACTTGTTGGCACAACCAATAGTAATAAACCATTATGCACCTACAAATAAAAACTTAGAAGTGGTACACCTTGGATCAAGGAGTATTTAGTCGTTAGGCCTATTTTTAGTTTGAAACCATTTCTTAACATATGTTCAAAGAAACCAATTGTGCATGAGGTAGTAGTATCACGTTGATGGGGATAAATGCAATGCTAATAGTCTTAAGGGGATATATTTGGTATGATGTCCTAATTGGACTTCACATCGGTTAGGATGAGAGTCCCATCCGAAATATTGGATCCTTTACCATAGTTTGTTGTGTAAAAAATAGATTTTGGATAGATGATGTGATAAAGAGAAACACAAATAAAGCCCTTGATAAAACACGAGTGAGATCAACTTTATGGAGATACCTTAAGTTGATAATGCAAAGAGTGTTACAACAAATTTACGAATAAACATGTATCTTAAAGAGATAATGATAGTAGGCTTCCATTAAGATACATGGACATTAAAATATGCTAGATATTAATTGTAAATTAGTTTGCAACTAATAACCAACATGAAAGAAAATAAAAATCAGCAAAGTGTTCTTCAAAAGATGAAAGTTTACAATTAACAAAATAGTTCGTAAACTTGTGATAAGTGAGTAACAATCATATACTATCAAATAACAACCAGTAATAATGCTACATCATTTGACAATATATGATAGAAATATGTACTGTGGCCTTGAGATATTTTGAGTATTAATGTTGAACCTTCAATGCACAATAACACAATATCACTAAGAGACCCAATAGTGGGAATGCAAAAGTTGAGACCTGATCTTCAAGGAATTACAAGATTTTCTCCTTTCAAGAATTCTCTAAGAGTCCAAAAGCTAAAACGTATCTAATCTCTATCCTAAAGGGTATATTTATACAAAATGTGTGACCTTTCATCTTACATGACTCTTAACCTACCCTCATGTCTAATTTATAATTTAATTTATTTCTAATTCTATTTTCTTTACATAATTACCATGAAAATTAAAATGAATAAATATAAGCATATTTTATGAAATTAATTACAAAAGAGACAAGGATTGGACTTGAACCGGTAACTCTTAGGTCACATGGGTGTACTAAGCCCTATAATCAATTGAAATTGACAATATCTTCTTGGAAATAAACCTCTCATTGATAGCTTCATGTTGATAGGTGTTTGAAACCACTATCTTTAGATGGGCTTGTTCATTATGGAAAAAAATGTGTAAGCATGGTGTGTAATCTAGTGGAATCCACAAGGTACCATTCCAATGCTTTCTTTTTTGGCTTCATCTCGTTTTCTATGATTACTGGTCTACATGCCTATATCATTTATTATATCTCGTGTTCCATCACTTTTTTTGGCCTCACTTCTCCTTGTGCTCCAACACAGACTTCTTTTTGGACTTTTATCAATCTCTCCATCAAACTACAATGTTGCTAATATGTGCACAATGTCCTTTCCTTGTCCTTTTCGATCTTCTCCTCAGCTTGAGTTTCAATCATGACTTCTATTTTATCTCTTTCTTTGATTGATTTATCTTTCTTGGAAATGTTGTAGGTGAAGTTGAGTATGTTGTACTCTATTTGAACATTAATTTGATGGCCATCAAGGTTTCCTTTAGTTGTACACCGTTTACTTTGGCTGTATCTTGAACTAATATAAGTCTGGAAACCATCTTTTAGAAGGTTGCAATCTCTCGATACAATTTCCTTACAACTTCTTCTAATGATTATTTTCTTGTAGTGTTCAATCCTGGTAATCCCTTTCATGAGAACTTAAGGTTGATAGGGATTGATTTTCTTTGAAGATTTTGTCACTTTCTTGTTTTGCCTTCTTTAGACTCTTATTCAATTCCTTAACTTTATCCATTTGATGTTTAATTTTTCTTTTTGTAGCTGAAGTGAAATCTATTCCTATTGATCCTATCACTAGTGGATTTTCAAGGCTGTTAGAATCTATGTTCCAATCTATGGTTAACGAGATCAATTTTTATTGGTTCCTAGGCCAAATATATTCATGTCTCTTAAAATATCTTGTTGGATATTTGGTCAAATGAGAAGTTGGCCAAATTCATTATCTGATTCTCCTCATCAATAGAAATCCTTATTTCTTTGATTGGTAAATGGCCATCTATAAATGGAATTGAGACTGAGGTCGATAGATCAACATTCGTGCTAGGAAATATTTTGTGGCCTATATCTCATTCTTCTTTCTCTTGTTGTTCCTTTTTCCTTACCTCTTCTTGAGCTTTATTTTATGATATCTCTTTTTCTAGCCTTTCTTCTTCCTGCTTCCTTTTGTATTCTTCTTCCTTTTGTTATCTTTCGCTTTCTTATTTTTCTTCCCACTCTACTTTTTCTATCTTCCTTTTATTCCTTTTATTTTCCAACCATAGGTCCTCCTTTAATTTCTTTTCCATTTCCTTTTTGACTCCCTCCTTTTCTCTCTCTCTTTTTTAGGTAACATTTTACCTTTATAGTCATTTCCCTTAGAATATTCTCCAGTGGTGGGCTCAACGCTATTTGTAGGTTGAGATCCATTGGTGTTTTTATAAGAATCTATAGTCTCTACAACATTATAGTAATTCTTGATTTTTTCTTCACCCTCAGTTTGTGATGCGTGTGGCCACTTGTATTTTCACTGTGAGAAGTGAGTTACGACTATAGATTTTGCATCATATTTGTTATACTCAATTTCTAGGAATGTGAAGTGCTATAAATAATTATGCAACACAAGTCAACATAGAAAAGATATGTAGGCCATGGTGCTTTCTTTACCTATGCCAACATACCCCCAAATTCCATGGTTCCTTGATAGGAAAATTCATGTAGAATAACCTTGTATGTGATAAATAATGTGAGTATGTGTGGAGGTTTACATGCTCCAAACACTGATGTATGTAAAATCATAGGGAGATAACTAGTAAGATACCTCCAAAAATGTTGCCGGGGCACAATATGAAATGCAAGCCAAATCACATTTGAATAAGATGAAATATAGTGGTGAAATGAATCCTTCATCTATTTTTGTATATGATGCTCTGTGCTAATTTTCCCACAATTATTTATAGTAGATGCGGACTAATTAGATATCAAGGGAGAAATTCCACTTCCATCCCAATACTTTGAATTCACACTTGGCATAGAGACAATCTAGTAAATATGAGGCCATATAAAATGTTGGTTGTTTTCCTTCTTTAGGATTTTGGGCCTCTTGGCCCAGGTTGGTGCTGCTAGGATCTCAACCCAGTTGAAAATAGATCCTTTGTGGGTGCATGTGTACATTAACGACACCCAAATTTATTCAAAGAGTTCGGCATTTTCTTTACCATAGTTTCTATAACACATGGTTGCAACAAGCTAATAAGATTCCTTAGTATTTTTTTTTGTAGACTCCTTCAGTTTTAGTCTTGAACCTTTTAGGATCTTGCCACAAACTCTTGAGAATATATTTACTTCTTAGGTTGAATTTGTGATACCATCCTTTGGTGAGAGCTACTTTATATTTGAGCATTTTATAGTATATATGATACAGGGATATGTTAGTGAAACAATACCTTAGCCAAGGCTATCATTGACGGTCATATATTTACTATCAATACACTTGATAATCAATTCAATATACTCTCCAATGGGAAATACTGTTGGATGAGACACAACCTTGTGTATATAAGACCTTATCAAATTTTGATAATCCTTAGTGTCTTCTTCTTCTTCAGTGGGGACTTCCTTTTGGGAAAATAAATTATATATCTTTGACCAAGTGATTGTCATATTTTTGTTAATGAAACATGTTGTGTCAGTATATGTGGGAACTAAAGCAACAAGAATTTTTCCTTTGGTCCTTCTCTTGCAATATGTTCCCCACTCTCTTCTTTGCGGGAGCCATGTATTGTAATGATAATGTTATGCTAAAGAAATGTATATATATTGAACCTGACATATAAAAAATATTCATCATGAAAATTAAGATAGAAAACAAATGAAGAATTTAATGCATAGTGCAAGGAAGTATCCCAATCTGAGGGGGTGCAATGTGTTGTGTTGCGAGGTAAGTAATTAGACTAGGAGGATGTCATGTGTTGAGATGGGGAATTATCATGATATATCTATGCATCACATCACAAATTCATATCACAACTTGTGTAGGTAGGACATGCCATTGCGCAAGGTGAATGATTAAAGAAAATATGTTATGTGACAAGGGAAATCCATAGTACTGTGATTCTTAAAAGCACATCATGGTATCTCAATTGAGTGTGGTCGAGGGTTATACATTAGAAATGTGATGCAGCATAGGAATTCTAGTAGTGTGCAACAAATCACATCACAAAACCATATTACGTAATGCAAAAGGGGATGCACCATTGAAAAATAGGGAAAGTTGGGTGGATCAATGGAATTGTGATGCGGTAAATTTAAAATACCGGGCAAAGGGGGAAAAATGACTAAGTGTTTGGAATATTTGGTGTTTTTTGTGTTTATATGTATATGGAAATGTGGAAGATGAGGGAAGACAAATGGTCACCCAAAAAGAAAGATAACACAAACCTACTAAAAAACCTATGATTGCAAGTCAAGGGTGTAAAACTTACTGGACATGTGGCGCAAGCATTACAAACTTGGTGGTATGGCACAAATCCTAGAGGTAAAGTATATCTATTGACTCGCAATGCACATATGAGTGAGAGAAGTTTGTGATAAAACTTAATGTTTAAAATGAATGGGAGAAATGGAATTATATAGGTTTTCACACTTGTAGGTGCATCAAGTGCACATTAAATGAGTTGTCGCAAAAATATTTGTGAAAGGAGACTACACTATAGAGATGTGACACATTGACCCGAGGGACTACAATGCACTATAATTTGGTGGTTGCACTGTGCTACACTATAAAGGTGCAATGAACCCTCCTTCTTCCCAAAAGAACTTAAGTTAAAATTCCCATTCCCCTCTTGACCTATGGTATGAACAATGACTTCATATAGATGTCTATGATTTGGAATGAGGTGGGAATCGAAAATACTCTTATCAATTTTTTTTTGGGGTTGTTTTAGTTGCTACAACAATTGGAAAATCATTGGTAGAACCTCAACATCTCTGCTTTAGCCTTTTAGTTATGATAGAGCCTAGTGTGTTTGGGAAGTATTTATTTGAATCCATAGGAACTACTTGTTCAACTATTTTTCTCCTAGCTATAGATTTTAGTCTCTCTATTGGCTATCATGGTATTGGTTTATAACACATTGGTTTCAACAAAATTCATATACCAAAGCTCAATGGGGAAATGGAGATATTATGCATGTGATTTAAAGATATTCAAAATTAAGATGAGTCTCTTAAGTTTCTTTTTTTCTAGAGAGCATCCATAGCCTTGACGAAGTTACTTGTATCACCTTTCTGTGCGAGAAGCCTTTCTCATGTCTATACCCTTTTATTTATTTTTCTTTGTATGAAATTTTTTGCATTAATTTTCGCATTTGATGCGAGGGTGAATGAGGGATATTGACTTAGTTTTGCAAGATGGAGGGTTTTTTCCTTGTTATTTATAGACTTTTGAGATTTTTGAAATGGGTTTTCTCATAGTTGTATTTTTCTCCCCATCTCTTTTCTAACTAATGGTTTGACACCTACACACACATAGTTTACTAATTCAAGACCAATTGAGTTGCATATATACTTCTAAAGTTTCAAGCTTTACAACCTTAATTGATTTCCCCACAAGACTCAATTCTTATTTTCCATATGAATGACACAGGCTTGTAAAGATGTTCAAGACTTAACCGGTTAATGGAGATGTAATGCTAGCCAACCGATGAATAATTGCTACACACCATCGATAGAGAATCATTTATTCATTTGTATGGATGAAATATTTATGTACAAAAACCAATTATTTATATACAAGTGTTTAACATTGAAATGAAAAAAAAAAAAGCAATCTCACAAAAAAAAAGAAGAACAAAAACAGGTGTAAATCAGAATATGTACAATGTAAACAACTCGAAGAGTAGTTATTGGAAGTAATCTTTTAGATATTTGCCATTAATGGGGAGGGACTCAATCTCTCCATGTAATATTTTCATTCTATAAGAGTTGAGGTTGAGCTTCTCATAGATAAGGAATGGAATGATCTAAAGAGATTGGAATTTGTATGCTTTCCCTTGTGTTCATGGGATTTGTCCCATTTCAAAACAAGCCTGCCTACTCAAAATTATTTATTACTCGTATATTTTTTATCGAACCACCTTTTGATTCTTTCCCAATGGGTGGAAAATTTGGAATGGGCTTTTTGCCTTTCTTCCTTAAGCTTAAGTATAATATAAATTCATCTTTAAATGGTAGGGCAAGGCTTACCACAAGAATCTTGAGAAAGCTTCCAAGAAGTAAGATAAATATTGGGAGGTAGAACAACTTCCTTCCCATATACTAGGAAGTAGGGTGAGGTTACAAATGAGGATATGGGAGTCACCTGGTCAGCCCACGAGCATTTGGTAAGGCATCATGCCAAATGTGTTGTTGGTCAACCATAATTTTCTTAATGATGCAAATTATATTCTTGTTGCCTGAATCCACTAGACAATTACCTTGGGGGTGACAATTAGAAGAATGTCTCAAAATGATAGCTTTATTCAAAGTAAATTCAGATAATTTCAATGGTGAGAAATAAGTAGCATTGTAAAAAACAAGGGAGATTGGAATTCCAAACTTAGTAGTGATGTACTGCTTGATCAATTAAATTACCGTTTGATCATTTAATTTCTTAATCAGTATGAATTTGAACCAATGTGTAAAATAATCCATAATAGTAAGAATATATCGATGTTGTTTAGAACAATATAGAAAAAAATGACTGATAACATCTAGGCCCCAATATTGAAAAAGTTCTTCAATTTTAACTAGTTGTAGTGTAGAGTATACTCTTTTCTCTCTCCTGGCACACTTGTGGCATACATGAGATTTTATGGCATAAGCATGTACATTTCTGAGTAGATTAGGTCAGTAGTATCATGTCCGAATGATTTTGTGTGTTGTGATGTGACTGATGAAGTGACCTCCAACTGGTTCATCATGAAGTTCGATTAAGAATTTATCTTATTCTAATGATTCCAAACACTGCAATAAGATTCTGTTGTGATGTCTTCTGCAAATAATTTTAGTTATTAACTGATACTGAGTTGATTTAAGTCTTATCACACATTTCTGCTTAGCTAATAATTTAAAAAGTAAATTACAATGTTCCAAATACTTCATGAGTTTTTTTATGACAAGATGATTCAATAATGGACCTTTGATAGTATTTTTAGGCTTAAAGGCAAGGTAATATTCCTATAATGAAGTCATCCAATTGCCTCTTTGTTCTCCCAGTTCATTTTGCATGAATAATGTTCTAAACACAGGATGGGGAATGATTACTTTGACGTGACATTTCAGGATATAATGCCTAAAATGTTTTAGTGCTTTGTAGAAAACATAAGATTGTTTATTGATGCTAGAATATTTCAACACAGAGCCTTGCATGCATATGCTCATGAAATATGTCGATTGTTTGTTTCCTTGCTCTTCCTTCTGTGTTAGTGCCACCAAAAGAGAGTAATCAGAGGAAAATGTATATAAAATGAATTCTTTGTCAAAATCAAAATATACAAGGAAGGGGTGGCACCAATAGCTTCCTTGATTTTCATGAAAGATTCCTTCTCTTCTTTATTCCATTTGATACAACATTCTTGTTTATAATATCTTGTAAAGTTTCACAATTTGTGTGAAATTAGATAAGAACTTCTCGACGAAGTTGATTTCCCTAAGATACTACTTGGAATTTTCCCATTAGGATAAGGAATCTTCATGATATTTTTCACTTTGTCAGGATACATACTAATTCCATTATGAGCCATGACATGCCCCAAGAGGTTTCCTTCTGAGACTGTAAATATGCTCTTCTTGGGGTTCAATGATATCCTGTATTTATGAAAACATTGAAAATTTTGTTTAATATGGCATGAATGGTTGAAGAACCTTTTGGATAACATGATTTACATCATCAAGATACATGACCATGCTTTCTCAAATTAATCCTCTAAATCATATGTCAATTTCACATTGAAAGGTAAATCTAATGTTCACTAGTCTAAAAGGCATGTGCTCATAAGAAAATGTCCCCATTTAGTTTTGAAAATCATTTTCAATCAATATGGTTCTGAGACCAACACTTGCTTGTAACTGAAGAATCCATCTAACAGTGAGAACATTTCAGGGTCTGACACTATTTAAAGGATCAGTTCCCTAGATGGAACATGATAATTGTCTTTATCATAGGCCTGATTAAGATTTCAGAAATCCACACATAGTTGAATATCCCTTGATTTAGTCCTTACAACTATCAAAATTGAGACCCAAATGGAATTTTTGAATTTTAATATGATCTATGCATCCAATAACTTCTTCAATTCCTTCTTTCTAAGTGGTTCTAGAGTTGGATTCACCTTACACAACTTCTGCTATAAAGGATTCATACTCTCTTTGATAGGGATGACATGTTGAATGATTCGAGTATTGTATGTCTTCAAATCATCGTAAGTACAAAAAAATGCATCTTTATACTTCTTGAATAACTGAATAAATTCTTGGTGTTCATCTCTAGTGCAATAGGTATCAATATTTACATACTTGGAATCATGTTATGTACCAAGGTTTATTTGTCCATTCCTTAATGTCGAACTCATGGTTTTGCTGTTCGAAAACCCTTTGAAGCAGTTTAATAAATCATACAACTTTTCCAAGGTAACTACTTCTTTGGGAATCTTATTTCCTTTATGCATATTAATTTAATCTTCTATAGATATTTCATGCTCATCTTCATCAATAAAAACATCTTTGAATATGTCTAAATTTGTTGAATTCCAAGATCTATTCATCATCATTGAAAACATGGAAACTGGTCACATTATCTAAAATGAGAGGTTAATAAACTATCTTGATATAAAATCCATCCCTTAGAGGAGTAAAACAGGTTTTTGCAGTAGCCAAAGTATCAAATGTAGCGTTTCTAGATTTAGAGACTGAAATTCTATTGAAATATTTAAATGATGAAATAAGTCGCCATACCTCTTGCTGGTAGTTTTTCAAATGTGGAGACAAGAAATGAATAGTGTTGCATACTTGATTAGAGATAATTTCAAGGTCACCAATGACCATGATGCAATCTACTTGGAAACCGATGGCTTTGTTCAATCTAAATATCAGAGCCTCATACTCAACTATATTATTAACGCATTCAAATTCTAATTGACATGAAATGAGAGTTTTATTCTTTGTTAGGTCTAGTGAAATGCAAATTGCACCAGCTTCATCCTAAGTTTTAGAGTTGTCATAGTCTGAGAGTCCAAATATCATTATCTACAAGATTATTATTATCTAAAATAAGGTTATTTACATCTATGATACACCATTTTCATTAGTCAAAGTACAAGGAAGGAGTCACTGGGGATGGCTAGGACATGTAACAACCAAGATATGATTCCAAGAAGAAATTCCCCACCTTTTCCTGAGAAAATATTATCGGTTCATTAGGTCCTTAAAATTTTGTTATGGTTTACTTGATATGTGGCTCACTATCCACCCATATCTTATTATTATTTCCTTTGTAGGGAAGAAAAGAATGGGACCGATAAATTGCAAAATATGCCCAAATCTTTCTTAGGCCAATCTCTACTTAATAGTAAGCTATAAGCTTCATGTATATTGAATACCAAAATATCATTTACTTGAACTCTAGCATCAAAAGGAAATAAAATAAGCATGTCATTAAGCTCACCAACAACTTGTACTTCAGTTTGATCTAGTTGTATAATATTCACATTATTTTTCTCTAGGGTTGCATTGATTTTATTGCAAACTGATAGGGGCGTAACCTTCATTGAAGCATCAGGGTCTACTAAACAATTATGTACATTATGGTTGAGAATATGAAACATGGGAAATAAAGGTGGTGTTTTATATTTTGAATGATCTCTAATACTTGCAACATTAGTTAAAACCTTATAAGCATCTATGGTCATTTTCTAGGAAATTGATACTGTATTACCATAATTGGTCGAAGTAGAAGGGGACTTGCTTGGTGTAGGAGATGACTTGAACACTCTAAGTAAAAATTTTATTTTTTGTGGAATAAAGCATAATTCAAAGAGAGTAATCTTCACATTTTTATTATTCATATAATCAAATACATTGTATTCCATTATACCACCTTTAGTCTTATCCTTTGTTGCGTTGGTTGAAGGTGTAGCTTGAATAGGCTTAGCAGTTGCTTTGATTTCTTTTACATTTTATTTAACATTACATGTTGTATCTATGGTTGGTTGATTATTCTTAGCTTGAGGAGTTGAGTTTTGATTACTAATCAATGGAGGAATTATTTTCCTAAGCAAATATTTTCTCATCTCTTAAGGACTAGAGTGGATTAGTGGTCCCCTACCTCATAAGTTGTAATACTTTTAACCAATGTAGTTTCTCCAATCGAAACTTCTCCTATCATTTCAGTTTCTCTATCAACCAACACATCCCATAACAAAAAAATTGACCTTCTGTTAGAATCATGATTAGCTGGAGGGGAGTCTTCTTCTAATGATTTTTCTTCTTGATTTTATATGAGTTGTTGCTCCAAGAGTTGGTTAATTACAAGAGTCATAGATTAAATCCTTTGTGGGCATGTTTTCTCCAAAGAATTATCTTGATGATATGTATATAAAGTATCCATTCCAAACTCTTCAACATTCAAGTTGACACTATAATTTTAAGAATATTTAGCTAGGGGATTATTATTTGAATTTGAAGAAAGGTTTGAAATATTGGTTACTTGAAGAAATATCCTTGGAGCTTTTCTTCAAGTCTGTAATCTCATTAGTTAATTTTACCATCTAAATGATACTTTCCAGGTCACTTGTCTCTTTCTCAATGGGTTTACTTATAGTCGATTGAGGCTTCTTCCCACAAGATTTTGATTCTTCCTACGTGTGATGTACAACAATAGAGATAATTTCCTTTTCAAATGCCAATGATTTAGTAAAGTTATTTACCAATGTACCTTTATTTTCCCTTTTAACAAACATTTTTATATTAGAATGAAGGGTTGATGTATAATATTATGTGGTTTCTGCATCTTGAGGTGCAACATTAGTAGGAAAATTGTTCAAAAGTGTTGTGAAGCATTGATTAAAATCTTATCCTTTTCTCTTTTCTGCATTTTCAAAGAACCTAACTCTCTCAATAGTGTAGAAGGGATTTTATCTTCTCCAAACTTTCCCATAAATACCCATTGGAATTGATTCTAATTTGTGATTGAGCTTCCAGGACAATTAAAATACCAAGTGGTAGCTTTATTTTCAAAAGTGAAAGGAAACAATATGCATGCCACATCTTCATATTACACATTCATTAATCTCAAGGGCATTTAAAAATTTTGAATGTGGTCTTTCAAAGTGGTAGATTTATCTAGATCAAACTTCGAAAGAAGATATTCTAGATGTCGGGGAAAATCATATAAAATACCTTGAAGATTCAAATCCCCCTGATCCATCCAAGAAAATTGATTACTATCCATGTTGTTATCAAAATGTTATCCTTAACTATTAGAACTATTTTGTTCTCCTTCACCTTCAAGGTTTTGACTACCTTGTGGCCCTTCATCTTCCTCATCAAATGGACCAAATAAGCAAGGTTTTTGGAAATACTCTACTAAATCTACAAGAGACAAGTCAACCAATATTCAACTAAGTTAACCAATACACCCTATGTAGTTTTCAATCTATTGATAGCATGTCTAAGGGGAAACAAACAAGCAACATTGAGTCTCTTGATTTGTTTTGCATAATATTGAGTGAAATTTATAATATATTTTAAATCACCTTGCGTGACCTCGTATAATTGTTCAGGGCTCTTTGGAGGATGAAAGTATTTGGGGTTGAGATCCTCAATAGGCTCATAGTTTACTTAAGAGGTAGCAGGTTGATTTCTATCTCGACCGGAAATTTCAAAATGATATGAATGAGGAAAGCTACTAGCCATACAATGGCGACCCTCCCTCTAGGACCACAAATATTGTTGACGGGGATAAATGCACCACTTATAGTCTTAAGGGGATCTCTCCATTATGATTTACAAATTATACTTCACATCATTTGTGGATGAGATTTCCATCCAGAATGTTGGCCCAACTGCCATATTGTGTTGAGCTAGAATAAGATTTTGGACAAATTAGGTGAGAAAGAGAAACACAAATAAATCCCTTGATAAAATGCAAGTGAGAACAAATTTATAGAAATACATTAAATTAATAATTTAAAGAGTGTTACAACATATTTACAAATAAACATGAAACCTAAAGAGAAAATTATATTAGCCTTCCATTAAGATACATGGGGATTAAAATATACTAGATATTAATTGTAAAGTAGTTTGCAACTAATACCCAACATGAAAGCATATAAAAATCAACAAAGAGTTTTTTCAAAAGATTAAAGTACACAAGTAACAAAATAATTTTTCAACTTGCAATGAGTAGCAATCATATACTATCAAATAACAACAAAGAATAATCTTACAACATTTGATAATGTATGATCGAAATATGTGCCATGGCCCTAAGGGCTTATGAGTATTAATGTTGAACCTTCAAAGCACAATCACATAATATCAACAAGAGACACAATAGTGGTAATGAAAAAGATGAGACTTGATGTTCATGGTAATTACAAGATTTTATCCTTTGAATGATGCTCCAAGAGTCCAAAAGCTAAAAATTCCCTGATATCTAGCCTAGAGAATATATTTATACAAAATGAGGTGACTTTTCACCTTCCATGACTCTTCACTTACCCTCATCTCCAATTTATAATTATATTTTCTTACATAATTACACAAAAAGATAGAATTAAAAAAAATAAACATATTTTATGAAATTAAGTCCAAAAGAGATAAGGATTGTTCTTGAACTTGTAACTCTTGGGTCACATGGGTGTACCAAGCCTTGCAATCAATTGCAATTGATAAGATCTTCATGGAAATCAACTTCTCGTTGATAGTTTCATTGTCATAGGTGTTCGACACCACTATATTTAGATTGACCTATACCTTATGGAAAAAATATGTAAGCATATTGTGTAATCTAGTGGGCTCCACTAGGTATCGTTCCAATGCTTCCTTCGTTGGCTTCGTGTCCCTTTTATGATTTCCAATCCATGTGCCTGTATCATTTCTTATATCTCATGTTCAATCACTTGTTCTGGCCTCACTTCTCTTATAAGGATCACAAGTGTCCCTACTCCAACCTTATCCCAAAATCCTACTTCCTCTTTGGTAGCTACGAATAGGATTTTTATAGATTTTCCTTAATTGCTTGATTTAGAGTTTGAGTTCCCTCCAATCAAAAAATATATAAGTGAGGTGGAATTTCCTACCATGTAGTTTAGAAAAATGGCAAGGGTTTGAGCATAAGACATATAAAATACATTGTGGGGTCGATCCCTCCTTATAAAAGTAGTTTTTCTCTCCTTGGATAGGCTTTCTCCTTTGAGCACTCTCATTATTGGCAGGTGGGTTTGATCTAATGCTCTACAAGTTCCTCCTCTACACACTCTCCATATTGAAAGATGGTGTTGACAGAATGAAAATTTCAATAGTTTTCTCCTCTATGAACTGTCCTTATTACGAGGTGGGGTCTATCAATGCATAGGTCAATAGGTTTGGATTGGGTTTATTGTTTAAGGTTTTGGCTTGAGATTTCTTTTTTTGTTTGAATTTTCTTATTTTATTTTGTTTTATTTGTTATTTGTTATTAATATATTTTATATTTGTATTTGCATAAAATATGAGTTATGTAGTTATATATATCTCCCTTGTCCCTTAAAGCCCCTAACCCCCTAACTACTAAATCCCATAACCCCTATGATGAACCTCATCATTGGGTGATTATATGGGCATTAATTCACCTCCTAGCTAAGTCAAACCAACTATTCTCACAGCTTATTGCATACTTTTGATCATATTTTGTTTATGAGATAAGTTAGAGTTGGATATTTTTATTTGTGGTATAATATGCATTTAATGCAGGAATAATAGATAAAAGCAACGAAAAATGCACGAATAAAGGATAAAAGAAAGGAACTATGGCAAATACCTTGGTAAAAACTTGAATGGGACAAGGGAGAGGAATTAGAGGAGGTAAATCCTCCTAATTTACTACCCCCATTCGAATATTCCTACATTGGCTCGGAGCACAAACAGCCAAATCATGAGGATTAGAAGGCAGTCGAGCAAATTAAAGTGACAGAAACAATTTATCTTGAGTTGGGATTTGAGCCTCCCTAATTTGAAGGAAGTCATTGGAGACTCTAGATGTATAAGTAGAGAGGCTTAGGACCTCAGTAGGATTCGTATTTTTATTGTAAAAATCTACTTTATTTCTAATATGCAAGACTTGCGATAGTTTATTATGTAATCCATGGTTTTGATAATAAGAATGAGCTTCGTTTTGAGCCAACACTGAGTTAACTCAAAGGGATGAAGATCTTGGGTTAGGGCCCAACTCGAGAAGCCAAAGCTCCTCTTTATTGTACATGTATGCTAGCATAAATTCCTAGTTTTATGTTCATTTCCTTAAGCAGCTGCATTTACACTATAGTAGTATAGAGTAGATGATTCATGGTTTAATTGTTCATTTGCTTAAGTAGCGACATTTCCATTACAGTGGTGTAGAGTAGATCGGTTGTGATTTAGTTTACTTCCATTTGTGCCTTGTTTCAATTAGTAGGTAAGCTAGGAGAAAAATATCACCATAAGGTTTTCCATAGGTGTCTCAGCCTCACCTCCTCCCTCTGGGACCATGACTTGAGGAAGAGACCCTTCAGCAACCCCAAAAACATAGGTTTCTAGTTCTCGCATGAGCTTTGGATTTTGTTGTTTGATGCAATTACTTTTTTTGTTTCACTATCGTATTTTTCCATCACTCTTGATCCATCCTCACCCTCACTTGTTTCTGTTGTTTTCATTGAAATCTCCTTCAACGCTTTCTTCATGCATAATTTCCTTACTGTCAGATCCACAACAAACTTGACCAATCACCATCCAATTCATTAGTTTATCCAACGACCATCGCGCTTGAAGTCTTCAACCTACTTTATGCACTCCAATCTCCATTGTCAATCTATCTCTTGATCCAACGACTATCACGTCACCTCAATACTTTATATGCTCTGATATCCATCGTCGATCTATCTAGCCTGATCCAACAGCTATCGCCCAATCTCGTGCGGATTCTTGCATGACCATTATCCACCCAAGAGCATGTGAGAAAAGTGGTTTTCTCATGCTACGTGTCATTCACTTAGGCTAATCGCGTGAAATTTAGAAATACAGCTTATAGCTTTGAGGGCGTGCGAGAAATTGCTTACTACCTACGAAACTCACTCCATCATTCCCCACATTTTTATCTCCACCGCTCATCTTCTGATTAATCCTGTCCATCCATCTATTAATTTAAGTCCCTGTGATAAGATCTCCGTCTTTCATCCTATTCGGTAACCCTGTTCGTTCATCTTTTCACTAAACCGCCTGCGATAAGATCTTCGATGTTCATCCTGTTCGGTAACCTTATACATTCATCTATTCACTAAAACACCCGCGATAAGATCTCCATCGTTCATCCTGTTCGTTAATCCTGTTCATTCATCTATTCACTAAACCACCCATGATAAGATCTCCGCTGCTCATCCTATTCATTAATCCCATTCGCCCATCTATCTACATAATCTCCTGCGATCAGATCTCTACCCCTCATCTTTCATTACATCCTCCTTTCACTGATTTCATCCTTCAACTTCTCTTTCGCTTGAATCCTTCCCGAACTTTATTCTGCATATTAGTTAAACACTGCCACCAAATTAGTTTAGTTTCCTTGCTTATACATTCTTAGGGTTGATGCTCTTTACTTCTGCAGCTTAGATAGTAGCATTAGATTAGTGTTGATTTAGCAATTCTGCTTAGCATAGCTGTTTAAATGGTTAATTAGGTTGTGGTTTGAGCTAGCATTAAATGTTATTTTCTTCATTACTCTAGTAGAGTAGCTCTTTCTTAGAATAGATTGGCTCTTCTTCCATCAAAGAATCACACTTCTTCTGACCCTATAGAATTATGGCTTGGAACCCCTAGGGTCTCTTGCCAGATGAACAGTGACAACAGGTAAGACCATCCCTTTTACTTGTGCATATAGTACTGTCACCTCCAAGTTTGTATGAAACCTGGGTTGATAAGTAAGGCTGGTAGCTCTGGGAGTTGCAGCATTCTTGTTGCAATACCTAGGGTCATCACTTTTTGGCACTGATGTCGGGGAGGTGTCAAAGTAGAATGTGATTACTGCTTTCTTCTATTTCTAGTCTCCAACTTTCTTTTCTTCTACTTCTTATCCTCAATTTTCTTCCATTATTTTATTTCTGCAAAAGTAATCTAGTAGCTTCCTTTCTTTCATTTTTCATTATCTGCTTTCCTTTCCATTTTGCAACTAGAATTTCAATTCAGCAAGTAGTCTTTTTATTAGTAGTTTTCATTCAATCAGTAATTTCATTTCTACAAAGTACTTTCTTGTTAAACAATTCTTCCAAAAACCAACCCAAAAACATTTCCTTTCATGCCTCGTAGGAATAGGGACGATTTAGGTAAATTCTTACCAAATACCCCACTGCATCCAACAATCAACCTTTTGTCTTCTTCGGTGACTGTGAACTAGAAGAACCTTTAGGTGATCAACCTTACATATTTGAAGAACCTACAAGGGAAGAAGAATAGGAAGAACCCATTCCCACTCATCCTTCCTGGTCTATACCCCTTCCTTGGTCCTATGCATCTTAGTATCATTCCCAGCCAGCTAGCTAGTCATTTCAACCTTATGTTCAGCCACAACATCAGTGGAATACCCCACTCTAGGGGTGGAATTAAACAATGTTCCAACCCTATTGCCTCCACCACCTACCCAAACAAAACTCCCACACTTTTCTCCACCTAAACAACTCCAAATTCCTGCCTAGCCAAATTCAAACTTGAACAATAGGCAGGCTCAACAAGTATACAGTGGAGAGACATCATACTTATGCTATAGAAATCCAAGAGATCAACCGAAGATCTAGGAGAATTCTCCCTGATAACCAACCTCCCTGCCCATATAGGGAGGTTGAGGAAGAAAGTGAGGAAAGAAACCTTAAAGTAAATCCACCCTTTCCTAAGAGATTAGCCCAACCACTCCAGCCTACCCCAGAAGAAACTGAACTTCTGGGAGAATTGAAAAATATATTTGTAAAGATCCCCCTTCTCTAGGCAATAAAAGATGTTCCCATTTACAATAAGTTGATTAAGGAGAAATGCTTCAAGCATCCAGGAAGAAGAAAAAGGGATGCCCCTACTATTAATGTCATTGAAAAGCTGTCTGACTTAATGTTGGGGTAGGTAATATGTCCAAAATATTTGGACCTTGGAAGCCCTATAGTAGATGTACACATCAATAGCACTGTTGTCCCACACACTCTGATTGATCTTGGGGCTTCCATTAATGTGATGACCAAGGACACCATGCTCAAACTCAACCTCCTAGGGTCACTGAGGAAGACCACAATATTTCTACAACTTGTAGATCATTCCACAGGCATCCCTGAGGGAATTATGGAGGATGTGATGGTCTCCATTTACTCTTGGCAGTACCCTGTAGATTTTCCAGTTCTCCAGCCTAAGGCTAAGCTTACTGGTTACCCTCTCATCCTTGGGAGGCCATGGTTAGCCACAACTGATGCTTACATTAGCTGTAGAGCTGGGAATATGACCATCAAGTGTTGAAAAGTGTGCAACAAGAAATGCTTGTTGAGAATGCAACAAGATGATGGAGCTTAGTGGAAAGGAGTCGGCTTCACTAGGTGGTCCCGCAGGCTATTTTTGGTGCAAGTCTATTTTTAGACTATGTCTATTTTTAGACATATGGATCATGTCTATGGATTGCAGGTTGCTGTTTATGGATAATTGATCA
>APFE031055133.1:571-13444 GCA_000404065.3 Pinus taeda
TCCCTAGATCCGTGCATGGTGCTGCTGAACGTGTCTTTTTCCTAGCTGTTAGTTAGCTTAGTTTACGCACAGGACAGTTGATGTTCTTGCTATAAATAAAGCGTTTCTACACGCTGATTAGTTAGCTTTTGGAAGTTAATATTTTTCTGCTGTAAACTTTGTTTAAAGACTCTTTTATAAAGCGTTTACACTCTCCACTATATTTTGTTATGAGTTGATTTAATTCAAAGAAGACAGTTATGTTTCTATCTGCGTAGCTGATCTTTTACTTGGTTGAAGTGGATGGAGGGACCCTGTCTACTACAACCATTGTACAGTAGCCTTTGAATTTACTTTCCTGCATTTCTTTTTTTTTTTAATTGATCATGTATATTAATGTACAATTTTGAATTATGCTACTTTACATTTATGTACTTTTCATGACTGATCAATGTGTTTTTACAGCTTTGATTAGGAGCTCGGTACAGTGTGCTTTTACTTCTTTTTAACACTAGCGGCATCTGAAGTTGTCTTATCTAAAATGCTAACTTTCGTTCTGATTTTTATTAGTTTCCTTGCTTAGTTAATTCCTTCCTTAGTTTACTTTATCAAGTTTTGTCAAGTTGCTAATCTCTTAATGGTTCTGTTTATCATAATTCACTAACTCTTATGGGACCAAAACATCATCTAATTGCAACTTGGTTTATTCAGTTTTAGACTCATATTGCTAATTCACTCCTAACTCTTTTCACATGGTCAATTTAGCTAAAGGCAGAATGTTAAGAGAGAACTAAGTAGTGTGATTTGTCACTTAATTTTTGCATTGCTTTAGATTCAATAGAAAAGTTAGAGTAGTGTTCTTGCTTTCAGATTAGTTAATATAGATGTCATTTTCATTCTTATCAATAGTAAAGGTATTGGACTAGTGCCATTGGTCTTTTTGTTTGATGCTTTACTTTCATTCAAAGCTTTAATTCCATTTCAAGTTATTGCTCAAGTTTTCTCTTTTAAATCTAAGAAGCATTTTAGAAATCACCACATACACACACATTCACTCACTTGTTTATAACTTCATCACATCACATTAGGAAGATAAGCCAAACATAAACTAAAAACGACAAAAAGAATTAGGAAAGGCTGCTTAAGTATATATTTTACACTTCACTTCATCAGCTTACGAGCCTCGAGTTGACAATTTATGATAGCAATTTAGACAACACTAAATTGACCAAACAGGTAGCTGGAAAGTTGAAATTAGAGTTAGCTCAATTTGCAGAGTGGAAGCTTTTGAAAAAATTGCGTCCATTCTTGATAAAACTACTCAGATCAATTGCCGAGGGCAACGATTACGTGAGTTGTTCAAACATCTCAGTCGGCTACTTTGAAAAGTAGAGAACAAATAGCTACATTCATGTATTGATGTCGAAATAAAGTCTTTAAAGAGCGCTCCATGTATCTTAGCATTCGATAAGCATTTCCTTACTCCCATTTCTCTCTAAATCTAGATACAGAAAATTATTAGTGTTTAATCTTTGTATGATGGATTTCTCCTCTATTGTCTTCTACAATTATATCTGTCTTAACAATTGATTTACTGCAAACTCTCAATCTGATTTGGCCACCACTGATCGAGGATCTTTTCTTTTGTATTCGTGTGTGTGTGTGTGTTGATTCATAGATTATATCTTTATGAATGTTTTCAAATCAATCTTATTTTATTTATATCTAAAAACTATGGTGCTACAAGTCCTTAAGACAAATTTGATAGCACTAATTAAGATGTCGTAGGCACTGGACTCCTATCAAGCCAGAGGTTGTCTCTAGGAGTGACAACATATTTCTAGCATCGTTGTTAGGGAACAAATTAGAGAAATTTTCCGCTTGGTACAACATTCATACACTCTTTGATAAGGTGAGCAAAGATGTGTGGGTTGTAGATTTATCACCTAGGGGACTCCACTGTCAAATCATAAGTTAATCACCTCAACTTTTAAGAGGCCCCATAACCACTCAAATGCCTCCCAACAAAGAACTTTAGTTGTATCTGATCCTGAAAAACTAGTATCTAGAAGTATTGGGAAGGAAAAAACCCCCAATATTCATGCTAATGTTTGCTCATTTCCTGAAATATCCTCATCTAGCTCACAGAATTCCCTAATTCATTGCACCGATTTTTCTCCTAGAGTCTTGGTATATGCTCTAGAAAGTGGTCAGCTACTCAATGCAACATCCCTAGAGGGAAAGGTAGAATATGTTTTAGTCAAAACCCCTTCTCTCTCATTTCCTCATCTCCCTTAAGTTGAGGTTAAAGATATCCTCTAGAGCATCCCTACCCACAGTGTGAATAGTTTCTCATTCCACGGCCAATAAACTGTCTCTCAATTGGTCATAGCTCAGAGACCCCTACTCCATATGGTTGTCCCAAGTTTCCTATTAAACAAATATGTTCCCTTGGACCTACCTCAACATTTAAATTCTATGTCGCAGGACTATCTCAAACTCTTGCCCATTTTTAATGGAGAAGATGACACATTAGCTCAGAGACGCAAAGAATTTTCCGGTGCCTTTACAGTAACGTTTAATGTCGAGCATGTGGATGTAGTATTAAGTCTCTTCGTCCAATATTTGTATGGGGAAGCTAGGAAATGGTTCAAATCCTTGCCAAATGTTTCCATTGCCACTTGGGAAGGGATGGAGAATTCTTTTATGTAGAAATGCATAGAGAAGAGAGATCATGGTTATATTCTTACTGAGTTCAACGCTGTGAAGAAGAAACTTTATGAATGATTTTGAATCAGTCTTATTTGATGTTTATGTAAAAACTATGGTGTTACAAGTCCTTAAAACAAATTTGACATCACTAATTAAGATGTCATAGGCACTGGCCTCCTATCAACACAGAGGTTGTCTCTAGGAGTGACAACATTGTTATTGAAATCTAATTTTTTAATAAAACCTTTATTAGTGAAGAGTTAATTTATTATCAAAACATAAAGAGCCAAAATTTTAAAAACAAATTATGTAACAGGTGCAGAAGAATCCAAATTCAAACCATGCGTTCCACTCGAGTTGGTCAATACATTGTGTTGCATAATCTTATCTTATTCCATTTCTGCATCCTTTACACACTACATGGAAATCTTTTCGTCCACCTTGAGGCAATAGAAAGAACTGGCCATGGATGAGGCTGGTGGTCACAATGTGACAATGGTTTGGGTTGTCTTGGATTTTAATTACATGGCCAATGGGGGTTTGGCATGACATGGCATTACTACTCCTGAGACCCACCCTAGGGGCATGTGCATGTGTTGTAAGATCTCAAAATTTAGGCAAGTAAAAGAACAAAGTTTGGTGATCACCTAGTTTTTTTGAGTTGCAACTACCAGTAGTAGTATCTCGAGATTTATGCCCTCTCACCCTCTCTCCCTTTTTTTCTATCATCAAAATAAAAGTTCATGTAGATTTCACCTTCCAAATTCCATGGTAGTCGCGGGTTCGAAGATGGAAATGCTGCTCTCAGCATTCAAAATTTTCTAGATATGATATATGACTATGATGCTACAAAGACAAACAAAGATGGTTCCTCCTTGTTATAGAAAGATGAGATGGGTGAGGCGAGTACTACGAAGGCACATTCTTGTGATGAAAATTAGAATTTTTGAGTTCAAGTTCTAGTGTTGTATGAGATGACAAAGCCACAAGACTAGTGTTCTACTGTACACTACATTTTCTAGATAACGTTTTATTAGTATCAACTTGTTATTTTTATAATCCTGCAAAGCTCGCATGAGACCACCACAGAAGAAAACACATGATCATTCTTATGATAAATCTTTTACAAATATTCTCTTACATGAATCCTCATTGGTATCCCCAAAATATTGACTGGTGATCTTTGTACTACAAAATTCCCTAAGCGGATTCACCACTTAACTGACAAGTACCAAAATTGGCATTCATTTCCCTAAAACCAGACTCAACAATGATTACACTACCATATTTTATGTATTTGTGAACAAAATCCAAACCTGTATAATGATCAAAATATTCCATCCCTTGAGCCACATCAAAGGTGATATGCATGCTTGAAAACCATGAAGATTGTGCAATATCCCTAGGTGTTTTTCTATCCCTAATGTATGGTGTTTTTTAAATATTAATTATTAGGTTTTTTGTTATTTAAAATGTGTTTTTGATTGTATATATGGATTTAGTATGGTGAAAAACCATGAAATAATTATAAAAACACTCGATCTTTACCAAATTCTAAATAATTTCAACTAAAAAATATGCCAAAGAAACTTCTAACAGGTTCCACAGATCCATACACAAGATAGAGATGTCCCCCTTCTCCACACTGATCCAGAAACTTAATAATACTCCAATTTTGAATAGTACTACAAGTTTGCATTATGTTTGCAAATACATGAAATCCAGCAGTGCAATGGTTATTGACATAATCCTCTTACAAGCTAATAATAACATTTCTAGCATTTGAGAATAAATAAATGTAACTCTACATTCCACCCTTCAAAATTCTTCCTCTCAGACCAATTTGTATATATGATCCAAAGAGACTCAAAATAAATCCTTGCACCTTCCCAAGCTTTCATGGTGTATTTATAACCAAAAGAATTTTTTACAAGGCTTTTTTTATACCCATAAGATGAAAGAAAATTATTGCATAATGGGGATGCATATGAAATTGGTACAAAAATGTGTGAGTCAATCTTCAAAAGGGAATTGATTCCTGGGAAGAGCGACCATTCTGAATCAAGGGTTGTCATTAGTATGAATTTTTGGACTTTTCGGTGGTGGAATCCGACAAAAAAATTTGAGGTGAAATCTTGATTTGTGTTATTTAAACTAGTTTTTTAACTGTATATATGGATTCAACACCCTCAAAAATTCCTACGGCACTTCAATTGTGCATGGGTTACCCATCAATCTTGTGATTTCAATAAATTCTTGCTAGATTTAGAGAATTTAGACCATAAAAACCCACTAGAAAAGCTTCCAAAAATTCTCACTAAAGACGACTCGATATTGAACCAATGCTACAATCCAACATCAAGGTGTAGTTGGACTATTTTTTCAACATTGATATTTGGGAGGCCGCATGCCTGTTGTTACTGCCTCGACAAAAGATTGTACATGTTTCGATGGAGCAGTTGGAGCATGTGGGTTTTGTTGCACATCAAGTGCAATGACCATGAGTGTTGGGATTTCCTTGACAGGTGATCCTACTGCTGCTCCTTCAGCAGAAGTATGAAGTGGCTATGGAGGAATTAGAATGTGTGAGTCATATTTCACTCTTAGAGGATCAACAACCACCATCATTGGGACTTCTTTGCAAAACCACGTCACCTTAAGTAGGGTGAGAAATGAAACTACCATACCAGATGAGAGAAGACTCTCTTATCTTTTAATATTGAAGACATTCATTGATTTGCAACTCAATTTATTTTAATCTTTTCATGTTTAAATTCTAAAGTTAAAACTAAATATAGAATCATGCAAAATCATGTTGATATGTGGCAAGTTATTCCCTTCTTTCACTGCTATCATAGTTTAGAATCATGTTCTAAGTTGGAGTCTAGACCTTTCAGTATCCATCTTATAGCTTTTACACATGGTAACACCGGATATTTGCAAGCAACTTTGTGGATCCTGGACCACTTGATGTTAATGTACACCTCTTTGTCTTCCAAGTATTATGGGAACTTCTTCTCAATGAAATCCTTATGTATATTTTTCCACGTGACAGGGTTGAACTTATCAATGAAACACTTGGTATCTGCCATGATTGGTACTCTTCGTGTAGAACTCTCCATGGCACCTTTGATACAACTTTTAGTAGCCTCCTTTATGGGTGTTTGCCTTGTGACTAGAGGCATGGTGTCAGTGGAGGATGAGAGACTAATAAGCTCTAGATCTGCAACACCTGTAAGTGGAAATTGACTTATGGGAAAATAAAATTAGTTCCCAAAATCACCTATTCTACCATGCAAAAGAGAGACACTATGAGGGAGAATTAGGAATCTACTATGCACATGCATGCAAGCTTAAGGCAAGGGTGGCTCTATTGGCCATTGGAAGTGCACTCTATGCAATGGAAAGGGAGAGAGGTCAACGCAATGCGTATGTCATATCAACAAGAAGCAAAGACTTGAGCCTTGGGTATTGGAACTACCAAATTGAGGAAGAGAGAGTATCTCCTATTGCGCGGTTCACATGAACAACTGATAGTGGCTTGCATGTTGCTAACTAGGAGTGTATAGTGCACAACAAGATTGTGTACATTAGGAAACCACATTGAGTAAGGAGGCCACACTATTGACTAGGAATGCATAAAGCACAATTGAGGAAGAACCACTCACTGTGAAGTGTGCATGTTGTATCTCTAGTGAGCAAGATGTGGGGGATTGCTGCTTGGAAGAGAGAAATGCATAATTGAGAGAGTGGAGGAAAATATTAGCTCAGAAATGGCTAACTGTTAAATAAGAACAAGCAGAAGAACCATTCATGCATTCATGTATTCACCAACAATCATAATTGGAATGTGAAAGGTTATGTAATTCAAAGAGACACTAGAAACAACACATGCAAAAGAGAAACAACACATGTAAGAGCTATAATAAGAAAAAGTGACACTTGCCATGGAAAAATCAAGCAAAATTGACACATGCAAAGGAAAAAGTAACAAGTGCAAAAGTTAAAGAAAACATAAGCAATTGTTGAGAAACGTACTCGAAAAGAATCACACATGCAACCAAAAATGCTCCTAGTGCTCAAGGAATGCGTAAAGCTTAAGTAAAATGATGAGTGTGAGAATGAGCTGTAAGTCAAACTTTTATATAAAAAGAGCACATAGGAAATTAGGGTTAGGGTTCTATGAGTTCTCTCTACATATTGCATGAAACTAGGAGATAAGGATAAGTTCACTACCACTTGTGACAAAGCTAACTTTGGAAAGTGTGTATCCATTATCCACAATAATTGCACATCAGTTGTTCACAAGGAGTGTGCAATGAGTGGATTTAACAATTGCACATTCACTACCTCCAGGAACTAAGCAATATCTAGCCTTAATAATTGTGCAATAACTGTGACTAAGAGATGCATTGTCACTATTACTAGGAACTGCATAGTCATTGGTACCAAGATTTGCATAATCATTGCTGACAGAGAGTGCGTAATGGATGCTAGTGAAGTGTACTTAGCTTCTCTTGGGGAATGTGCATGTGAAGAGAACAACACTTAGGTTTGTTAAATGCATGGAATACAAAATGGGATTTCTAGAAAAGAATTGAACACACATGAAAGTAAGACCAAGGATGCCTTTAATAAGTTAATACGATAGTTCATATGACCAATAGGAGGATCCAAAATTTGAAGATAGGAAATATTTTGGAGGGGGTTGTAGCGCCTACAATAGATAGTTAAATGAACATATATATAAGTATAGGTTGTAAAAATTAATTCTCTTTCTCCTTGTAATGTATTTCAATCCAAAAGACTCTAGGAAAGTAGTTTAGTATAAACCTCATTAGGAAATTAAGAGAGAGTGTTCATCCCTTCCAAAGAACACATAACAAGGATCCATCACAAATCAATTTTATAATTTATCTACATTTTAACCCTAATCTAATCAAATTCATGATTAAATTAAACAATAATAAACTCCTCCAACAATTATCGCTCAGTACTGCCCTCATCTTTGTTGCTGAATTGTGGTAATTTATTGGCTTACTGAAGATGGAGAATAGTTGGGTACAATTCGAAAATAGCCACCACCGAGACTCATATTAGGGATCAATACAAACAATGATTAAAAACTAACTAGAGCTAATGCTATTAAAACATACTAGGCCAATGACACAGGAGTAGTGGAGTGATTCTTGCAAGACTGGTGGATGAAATCACCGAGTGTTGGAGCGACGAGGGTTTCCTAAATGTAGGGTTTCCTTGTAGGAGGGGGAGTTGTTCAAATTAATGCAATGGAGTTTGAATTGTCAAAGAAATACGCATGTTCGAGGATGAGGTGTTTCAAGGTGGTTGTGGATAGTTAATGCACATTAAGTCAAAACAAGTGAGCAACGCAAGGGATGGGATAGGAGAGCGAGGACCTATGGTGGATGAGGTCAGAAATGGCAATGGGCAAAGACCTTTCGTGGATGTCACGGTGATGGGTGAGGACTTTTGTTAGATATATGTCAACCAGGCAAAGGAAACAATCTAGTGCCTGAATTTCCAAAAATTCTAATGTAAAGACTACACCTTTTCACATGGCCTTCAACAAGAGTTAGCAAATGAAAACTACAAGTACATCTAGAAATCAAATTTTCCGTTGCAAACAAGATTAGATTATATCATCAAATTTTAGAGGTAAAAAAGAAAAAATTACTTTAACTCCTATTTTCAAGTTATCCGGTTTTACTTAAATTTCGAGAGGGAGAACTCGTTATTTCTCATTTTTGAAAATTTTCATGTATTTCTCATTTTTCGTGTCGCAGGGTCCATCGAAAGTATTCACATGGGTATTCCTTGAATGAGGAATTAAATTGTGCATCCAATGAAAGTATGCACATGGGTATTCCTTAGTTGAGGAATTAAATTATGCATCCAATGTGTGCTCCCTCAAAATTTGAGTAAAAACATTAAGAATTAGTTATAAATACTAGTTAAAAAAAATAGTTTTTTTATTTCTTTATATACAATCTTTTCATTTTTTTACTCCAAAAATTATGAATCATCCTCATGGTTGACACCATCATCTTGAATCCTATTGGTTCTCATAAAATTGATTTGGATTGTAATTTTGTTTTGAGACCCATTTCAAATCTCAAAATTTCTCTAATCTTATCCTATCAAATCAACAATTCAACTAATAATTACATTATAAATCAAAACATGGTTTTCCTTCCCGCACTTTAGTCTTAAATGGTTTTCCTCCACTCTACTTTACATAGCAGAACCAGCGTTGGAAATTAGAATGATACAGCTATACAGAATTGCATATTTGTCAAATTGTGGGGTCATAAATCACAACGCTCTTTTGTCTTTTATAGTTTTCCTTCACTCTGCTTGACATAGCAGAACCAGCGTTGATACATCTGTACAGAATTGCATATTTCTCAAATTGTGGGGTTTGCATCGTGAAAGCGAAGAACTATATGTTTGTGGCCCATCACATGAAGATGTCCATATTAAATGAGGTGTATGAATGATTGAATACCTAAAATCTTATATGATTTTCACATTAACGGAAATTAATATCATAATTAAGGTAGCTTAAAATGGGACACAACCAATCAAAAAAATTTTAGTACTGCCTTTCTATTAGCAAACTGCAGCCAATCTAGCCATTATTTACCCATTATTAGTCTCCTCAACTTTAATTGCAATCAGGCAAATTCTTCTTATCCACACTTGGAGGTTTTATACATCATATCTGCTTCAATTAATCTACAAGTTTATACAATAAACTTCATTGAAATTTACATGTATGAAATAGAAGATAAATTCATGTGTAATTCATATGTACGGGTCCACGGGCTTCATTGGAATCGAGTCTTTAAATTCATAAAGCTACTGGTAGATCACCATCTGCTACACTACACAATCTGGTAAGATAATAGCGTAAAAAATTCCTGTGCAAAACCAAATAGAACAAGACTGGCCAAAGGCCCCTCGTATCTTGTACACAATCTGGTAAGATAATAGCGTAAAAAATTCCTGTGCAAAACCAAATAGAACAAGACTGGCCAAAGGCCCCTCGTATCTTGTAAAAAAATACTCAGGCATTCCCATTAGTGTACCAAATATCCTGTGAACCAAATATTCTCTTATTCGAATCCCCATTAGTGTACCGAGAACCATGCTTGGTAATCTCTGTACCCCAAAATGCCCTAATAGCGGATTCAACACTCAACTCAAATGTACCAAAATCGGCAATCGTTGCCTTGAAACCAGACTCAACAACGATTATATCGTCAGATTTCCTGTATTTGTGAACATAATGAAAACATGTATAATGATGAAGATATTGAAACCCTTAGCCACATCAAGAGAAATCTGCATCCTTGAAAACCATGAAGATAACACACTACTATATCCAGGCATTTTATTACCCCTTAGGCATGGCGTTCTCTAATTATTAGAGGTTTTGGACTTTTTAACTGGAATAAGGGAAAATAATTTTGGCCACATCGTTATTTTTTTTGTTATTGTAAATATTCTTTTTATTAGATATATAGTTTCGCATACTGAAAATCGTTTGAGACCTTCAAATTATAAAGAATTTAAAATTCAAATATGTGATTTCAATCTTTTTTTTTTTACCAATTTCTGATTTCAAAAATTCTTTACCAATTTCTGAGCAATTTATACCATGAAAAACTTCTGCCTTGGGCATTCCCCATAATTGTATGTTTCACATATTCATACACTTGTCTCAAATTATAAAGAATGCAGCCAAAAATTTGTGATTTCAAAAATTCTTTACCAATTTCTGAGCAATATATACCAGGAAAAACTTCTGGCTCACGCATTCCCTATACTTGTATATTTCACATATTCATACACTTAATCCGAAATTATAAAGAATGCATCCACAAATTTGTGATTTCAAAAATTCTCTACCAATTTCTGAGCAATTTCAAATGGAAAATACCAAGAAAAACTTATGCCTCAGGCATTCCCTATACTTGTATATTTCACATATTCATACACTTGTTTCAAATTATAAAGAATGCAGCCCCCAAAGTTATGATTTCAAAAATTCTTTACCCTTTTTTGAGCAATTTCAAATGAAAAATACCATAAAAAACTTCTGCGTAAGTCATTCCCCATACTTGTATATTTCACATATTCATACACTTGTCTCAAATTATAAAGAATGCACCCTCAAATTTGTGATTTCAAAAATTCTTTACTAATTTTTGAGCAATTTCTAATGAAAAATACGAGGAAAAACTTCAGTTAGCCTACGGCCTCAGTCATTACCTCAGGGTTGTATGCTCAACATATTCATATACAAGATAGAGATTTTCCCCTCTCCACACCCATCAAGAATTTTAATAATATTCCAATGGCTAATAGTACTACAGGTTTGCATTATGCTCACAAATACATGAAATCCAGAAGTGCAATCATTATTGAAAGATGGCTCTTGCAGGTTAGTAATAGCATTTCTATTCTTGACATGGTAGATGCTTTTGAGAATAAATTGTTGAAAATGTAATTTCAACGCAGTCGTACCAAACCCCAAAACCACCACAGTAAAACCACAAACCCCAAAACCACCACAGTAAAACCACAAACTCGTGGTAAGTTTCTCGGACCTCTTTTGTGTGAAGGCAGTTTTCGTACATAGGCGACCCGAGAAAATTTAGAGCTGACGCATGGCAGAGGCCTGACGTCAACCTCTGACAGTTTCTCGGGAGGTAAAGTTCGGTTAAAAATGCTCACCCGATATTCTCCTCCGTCGTCCGATCTACTCCATCATTCACCACCATTGATTGTTCAAAGCTGGATACGAGCCTGCAATAAATGTTACGTGGAGTAAAGTTCGGTTAAAAAGGCTCACCCGATATTCACCTCAGCCGTTCGATTCCAAGAGACCAAATCAACAGTTGACGGACATCTCAAACCTGCAGCAAATAAATTTTGACATTGCGTAAAAGTTTTTGGGTTGACCGTCGTTTACTGCAGTAGGGTAATAAATGGTATTTACGTTGGTTCGTAATTTGTTTGGTAGAACTTTAAACTTTAATGTTTTTATTTTCTACAGAGGTATGGCGAATTTATAATAGGTATGGGCAATGTCATATAGTTTTTAATTATTCACGGGTATAAGTTTTGTTTTACTAAACAAGTAAAACATATTGTAATCTTCTTTTTGGTGAATTGTATTGTGAAATTGAACGCACACCAGTGCGAGTAAGAAAAACACATGGGAAGCATGTATCAGTGAAAACCATGAAATCTTTCACACATCAGTGAAAAGGGTAATGTAAGTTTTGGTGAATACGTAATTTTCACACAACAGTGTGTTGATCTTTTATTTCTTTTACAGCAGTAAATCCTTGAAATTTTTGTTTTCACACAGCAGTGAATGTAAAAGAAATTTTTACACACAGTGGTGTAAAATTTCAAAATGAGACAGAGTAATTTCTTTTGAAATGTTTTGGTGAATCCCTCTGAGTGAAAGAGGATGAATATGTATCACTGATTTTTGTTTTAATGAATAGAAATATTTTTATGGTGGTGCAATACTCTGTTCTCAGTAAAAAAAAATTAAAAAGCTTCCCTGTGCACAAAAGATCCTGGAGTAAAGGAAAGAGAGCATTGCCTCTGTGTGCTTGAATTGTTTGTTTTTGGGATTTTGCCAGAAAAATCCTCAACTGTGGTATCAGAGCATCTTTAGGCTCTTTGAAGGTGACAAAGAAGCTGAAGGGAAGAGTCTTTTGTTACAACAGTAGATCTTCTCCAGCAGAGTGAAGGCTCAGTCAAGAAAATACTCAGGTATTTCACAAAGTTTTTTTTATGTGTTGCTGAAGAGGCAGTGAGTTATTTTAAAATACACAGTCAAGAAATTAAAGCATAACTAAGGATGCAAGGAATGGCCAACACAAGCACTGGTATGGGTATGTTTAACACCCAGCTCCCACAGTTTAATGGGAAAAACTATGACTATTGGGCAATAACCATGAAAGCCCTGTTTGCATCACAAGATTTATGAGAATTAGTTGAAGATGGTTTTGAAGAACCAGCAGATGAAAATGAGTTTAATAGATTAACTCCAGCAGAGAAGGATCTGCTGAAGAGCAATAGGAAGAAGGACTCAAAAGCCCTTGTATTTTTGTATCAAGCAGTGGACCAGAGTGTGTT
>APFE031055133.1:56295-70262 GCA_000404065.3 Pinus taeda
CACTGTTGGAAGCCCGATCTGGGCTTGGATGTGGATCATCATTTGCATGCACTAGATTTGTATCTGAAGACTCTGTCTTTGCATTTGCATGCTCTTCCTCGGCATCTGCATGCTCTGTATCTGCATCTGAGTGTACTGAGTCATAATCTCGGACATGAGGTAGATAAAAGGTGTCTGCATGCGGCAATTGAGGTGCATGCGAGAGAGTTTCCTCAAATTTGACACTTCACTCAATGATGAGCTTGTCCGTAGAGGGAATCAGGAGTCGATATCCCTTCACACCATCAGGGTATCCAACAAAGATGCACTCAATGCTCTGTGGATCAAGAGCTTTCCTCTTTTCAGAGGGGATCCTGGCCCATGCTCGAGAGCCGAAAACATAGAAGTGAGTGACCTCTGGTTTAGTGTCGCTCCAAGCCTCAAAGGGGATCTAATCCTTGACAAACCTATGAGGAGATCTGTTCTGGATGTAGTTAGCACAATTAAGTGCTTCGGCCCAGAGCTTATGAGGTAGTGACTTAGCATGCAACATGCAAGAAGCCATCTCTTTGAGAGATCGGTTCTTTCTCTCAGCAACTCCATTCTGCTGCAGAGTGTATGGAGCTGTGTACTGCAACTGTATGCCGGACTGAAGGCAAAGGTTCCAAAGTGCTATGTTAACATATTCCCCCCCATTGTCTGTACGGAGGGCTTTGATCTTTCTCTCTGAGTGTGTCTCAACTAGTGCTTTGAAATCTTTAAAGTGCTCAAAAACTTCAGATTTATTCATGAGAAGATACACCCAAGTATACCGTGAGAAATCATCAATAAATGTAAGCACATACCTTGCTTTGTTGATGGAAGGATGAGGAAAAGGCCCCATGAGATCGCTATGGATCAGTTCTAGAGGAGAGGACGCTCTGTGAGTCTTGCCAGTGTCAAACTTTTCTCTAGGATGTTTTCCAAGGACACACCCTTCACAAACTCCTTTGGAGAAACTGATATTTGGCAAGCCTTCCACCATCTCATTCTTGCTTAGCTACTGCATATCCCTGTAATTTAAGTGACCAAACCTCTCGTGCCAAAGCCTACTACTATCATCAACATGTGTAAGCAATAAGGAGGATTCAAGCCTACTACTATCATCAACATGTGTAAGCAATAAGGAGGATTCAGGTTCAATAAATTCAGAAAATGTATACAGTCTGGTTCCATTATTTACCTCACCAGTTGCAATTTTGGAGCTGCTATGTAGGTCATATATGTTCACTGCATCTGGAGTGAATTCCACTCTCTTTCCGATGCCGGAATGAGTGATCTGATACACTGAAAGTAGGGTTACTGAAATTTTTGGAACATGAAGCACGCCTTCAAAGCTTATGTGTAAAAGTTCCACTCTACCTTTTTTGGTGACCTCAATAGGTGAGTCATCTCGCATGAGGATGGGAGGTCCTTTGCATGCTTCCAAAGAGGAATAAACTTCCTTTGCAGCAGCCATATGATGTGATGCACCAGAATCTATAATCCATGCATCAGGGGAAGCATTAATTGCAACTAAAGCATGAAAATTGTTACCTTTCCTGTGTGGTGGATCCACAGTTTTCTTCTTGGCACCCTGAGGGATGTGGTCCCCAAGGTTGTGCTTCTGAAGGATTTCTGCCATTTGGTCAATTTGTTTCTTCATGCAAGAGGATTCTGGATGGAATCCTCTTTGACAGTAGGTGCATTTATTTCCTTTCTTCCCTTTCTCATTTCTCGAGCCGGAGGAGTCATTGAAGGGCTTGGTGTACCCTTCCTTCTTTGGATGGGAATGCATTTTTCCCTTGTCTTCTTGCTGCTAATTTTTCTGATTTGAATCAGATCTGTGATTTTCATTGTGGCTGTCATCATGCATAGCAAGTGCATGTACTTTTCGAGGTTTGATTTTCCCCATGCCAATGAGTTTATCTTGCTCAAAAGTAAGGGAATCCATGAACTCTTTGAGAGAAGGCATAGTGTAGGATTTACCTATTGCCAGCCTTACTGAATGAAATGTAGACACAAAGACGGAGTATTCCGGTCTGAGCTTTGAAATAATAGAGAGAACTTGGCGACTCTCCTCCTTGGATTTGTCAATTCCACAACCCTTGAGTTGCAGCAATAGATCATTATATTTGGTGAAGAAGTCTTGAATTCTGTCATAGTTCCATGGATCCAATGACAACAGCTCCACTTCAAGCAGATGTCCTTTCATTTCATCCTGTTTCCCGTAGAGATTTTCAACCTTTCTCCAAATCTCATTGGGAGTATTGCAGGCAGATAGATGAAACTACAACTCTAGAGAGACGCACATGCATATGGATCCGTGGGCCTCATCCATACAGTTGAGGTACTTGGATTTCTCTATGGCTGAAGTGGGTTCCACTTTTGTAGCCATGGTAATCCTGTACAACCCTTTATGATGAAGGTATCGAGCCATCTGGTCCTTCCATTCATGATATTTGTACAGTGTTAGGATCGATTCTTTGGGAAACTCCATTTTTCTGTCGATCTTCGATCTCCAAGCTGTAATACCTACACAATAAAGTACTGGTGTGCCTTTTATCTAGCAAACTATGGGCTCTGATACCATGTAAATGTGTTAGAAAACCTGCACATATGAATCTAGCTAGCAAAGGTTGAACACACAGCTTTGCAGAGCAGAAACACTAAAAGAAAATCAAAAGAACAAAAGAATGGTTCATTAGAAAATAGGTTACAATGCTCATGATATAGCATTACTGGGTGAAGATCCCAAGGTAATGCACCATATTGGTGATTAATGAGAAGACTCAATACCTACAACAAGTTCCAGAGATAACTAGCTAGTTGCGGAGTGAAAGAAGGAGCAAATCATGGAGTAAATCATGTAGAAGAACTAACGAGTTGCGGAGTTAAAGAATGAGCAAATCAAGGAGTAAATCATGCAAAAGAAATCTTGCATGTAATCCCATGCTCTAACTAAGAGTCTGCATGTAGGTATGTAGTAGTTCCAACATCAACAACGATTATATTGTCATATTTCCTGTATTTGTGAATATAATGAAAACATGTATAATGATGAAGATATTGAAACCCTTAGCCACATCAAGAGAAATCCGCATCCTTGAAAACCATGAAGATAACACACTATATCCAGGCATTTTATTACCCCTCAGGCATGGCATTCTCTAATTATTAGAGGTTTTGGACTTTTTAACTAGAATAAGGGAAAATAATTTTGGGCACATCGTTAATTTTTTTGTTAATTTAAATATTCTTTTTATTAGATATATAGTTTCACACACTGAAAATCGTTTGAGACATTCAAATTATAAAGAATCTAAAATTCAAATATCTGATTTCAATTTTTTTTTACCAATTCAAGACCATTCAAATGAAAAATATCAAGTAATTTCAAATGAAAAATACCAAGAAAACTTTAGGTAGCCTACTGCCTCAGACTTCCCCATACTTGTATATTTCACATATTCATACACTTGTCTCAAATTATAAAGAATGCACCCAAAAATTTGTGATTTGAAAAATTATTTACCAATTTCTGAGCAATTTATACCAGGAAAAACTTTTGCCTCGGGCATTCCCCTAATTGTATGTTTCACATATTCATACACTTGTTTAAAATTATAAAGAATGCACCCAAAAATTTGTTATTTCAAAAATTCTTTATCAATTTCTAAGAAATTTATACCAGGAAGAACTTCTGCCTTAGGCATTCCCCATGCTTGTATATTTCACATATTCATACACTTAGTCTCAAATTATAAAGAATGCATCCTCAAATTTTTTATTTCAAAAATTCTTTACCAATTTCTGAGCAATTTCAAATGAAAAATACCAAGAAAAACTTCTGCCTTAGGCATTCCCCATACTTGTATATTTCACATATTCATACTTGTTTTAAATTATAAAGAATGCAGCCCCAAAATTTGTGCTTTCAAAAATTCTTTACCAATTTCTGAGCAATTTCAAATGAAAAATACCAGGAAAAACTTCTGCCTCAGTCATTCCCATACTTGTATATTTCACATATTCATACACTTGTCTCAAATTATAAAGAATGCTCCCTCAAATTTGTGATTTCAAAAATTCTTTACTAATTTCTGAGAAATTTCTAATGAAAAATACGAGGAAAAACTTCAGTCAGCCTACGGCCTCAAGCATTCCCTCAGGCTTGTATGCTCAACATATTCATACACAAGATAGAGATGTTCCCCCTCTCCACACCCATCAAGAATTTTCATAATATTCCAATGGCTAATAGTACTACAAGTTTGTATTATGCTCAAAAACACATGAAATCCGGCAGTGCAATCGTTATTGAAAGATGGCTCTTGCAGGTTAGTAATAGCATTTCTATTCTTGACATGGTAGATTCTTTCGAGAATAAATAAATAAAGGAAACTCTACATTCCACTCTTGAAGTCGCTTCCTCTTAAACTAATTAATATATATGATCCAAAGAGACTCATAACATAAACAAAATAAATCGTTGCAACTCAGCAAACATTCATGGTGTATTTATAATCAAAAGAAATTATTACATAAGATGAAGAGAAACGATTAGATAAGATGAGGAGAAACGATTACATAAGGAGATGCATCTAAATGTGGTAGATAAATGTGCGAGTCACTTTTCAGAAGGGAATTAATTTCTGAGAATAGCCATGCTACAGTCCAACATCAAGATTTGGTTGGACCATGTTTTCGGCATTGAGATTTGGGAGGGCCCTCGTATCTTGTAAAAAAAAACTCAAGCATTCCCATTAGTGTACCAAATATCCTGTGAACCAAATATTCTCTTACTCGAATCCCCATTAGCGTACCAAGAACCTTGCTTGGTAATCTTTGTACCCCAAAATGCCCTAATAGCGGATTCAACACTTAACTCAAATGTACCAAAATCGGCAATCGTTGCCTTGAAACCAGACTCAACAACGATTATATTGTCAGATTTCCTGTATTTGTGTGGAGGTTTGTCGTTACACCAAAACCCGCATGTGTTGGTAAACATTATAAGCCAGTAACTAGGATCCTTAGTGTAAGGACCTGCGGTCCTTAACTCACCCACCGAGTGATCTGCGACCATGGGTGAGGCTTGAACGAGCAAGTGCGGCTGCGGTTGGACAAAGTGCGATGGCATTCTGACATCGGTGCGAGCTCTTTGTTATGCGATGGAGATAATGGAGAAGGGCGAGCATGTTTATATGCGTAGGGAGCGTGGTGTTAACATATGGAGGCCGACGCATATTGGAGGAGGGGCCAACATGATACTTGATGACTTTGCGATGGCGTGTGGAGCATTGGGCGAGTTGGCTAGGCAGCCATACTTCGTCGTACGCTTGGTATATACAAGTGAAGCGTGGAGATCATTTGGCATCATTCATTTGCTCATCGCTCAAGCATGTAGAGAAGGCGCAGGACAAGGTGAAGGCACAACAAAGGAAGAGAGGCGCAGTTTGGAGATGTGCCCATCCTTGGGCAAGGCCGCATGGAGTTAGTCGCTTATCTTGGTTTTGGGTGAAGGGCGCGGGCAGGGCCGCCCGGTGGTTGGGTGAGGCGTGCACGGTGTATGTGTGGTGCCCGTTTGTGCAAAAGTGTGCCCAACGATGGAAACGGAGGAGTGCCCGGTTTGTGCGAAGGTGCCAGACAGTGAAACGGAGGAGCGCCTGGTTTGTGCGACGACTTGGCACGGGTTCTTGGGTGACTCGGGTGAGTGCCCGCCCATCGTGCAAGTGTGCACGGTGACTTGGTGAAGTGCTGAGATTGTGGACAGAGGTGTGTCTTGGTTGGAGGCGCCCATGTGTGGCGACTTGGAGGCGCACCCAAGTTGGGAAAACAACACGGTCGTGCGACAAGGTGAACGAAGCATTGGTGAAGTCGTGCGGCGACTGTGTGGAGGTGCCGACGAGCTAGGCAACGGAGTTTTGCCTTGGGTTGTAAATTTGGCTAAGTATGAAACTTGCGGTTTCCAAGTATACTTGTAAAGCTTTGTAAACTGTTGTATAATATATTGTTGGGCAGACTCATGGTTCAAGGAGTTGCCCCTCCCTTTATCCTATGCAATTGTGTTCACCATTTATAATTGCTGTTGATAATGAATGTGTATGGGTGTTCATTGGTATAAAGAAAACATAATAATACTTGGTAACGAAAATAAAACTAAGTATGGAATGTTAAGGCGTAGTCTACAATTGTAAGTATTGGTGAAAAGAAAACAGTTGGTAGTGCCGCACCTCACCTAGTACGGTTGGAAGACGATCGTAGGCTTAGGGGCGTGACAGTTGGTATCAGAGCAAGGTCACTCATGACGAAGTGACAGTGGAAGCAGGTACTTGCAGGTGAAGGAAGCTAGTTTCACATACAAGTGGAACAAGGGCCGGTTCATGGTTGCAGGGAACTTGGTGAAGCTGGTGAATGGTGAAACAGGTTTAGCAGAGGTGAAGCTTAGTGCTTGGGCCAAGCTGAGTGACAAGGCATGGCAGGTTTGGAATAATGCGAAGAGAAGCTCTTACTTACCTTATACAGGCTGAAGCGGATGAAAGAAGAGAATCCACGGATTCAAGATAAGCTTGAAGTCTTGGAAAAAAACATTGAAGACAAACTTCTTCAACTTAGTTGGACAATGGAGCAAGATGAAATTGCAGACTATGCCGAAAAGGAAGAGGAAGTCTTGATGACCGAAGATGTTGCAAACATGACAGCGATGGAGGATGAACTTGAGATTGATCAAGTTGGACCAGGATCATGCAGTTTGCAAACATGGATGGATGAGGATACTCTCATGGAGGAGCCTCATGATAACGAATTAAGTATTGATACTTGTGTTTCACTTGAGCATTTGGTAGATGGACCGTATGCAGGGAAGAGCAAAGCCAGTTTGCCGATGCAAGGGAGCATCTTACCATGGATGACTATGATGAGACCCTGTATGGAGAAGCAAGGATTGTTTACTATTGCAGGACTTGTTAGGGTTGTTTGTGACCTTATGGTAGAAGGTACAAAGGGTCGTGACAAGGGAGGAACTTGATGATCATTGCGGAGGATTGGATCATTCTTTAGCCACATGGAGAATTGGCTAAGTGCTTGGCATGACTCATGGGCAAACTAAGGAGGGTAGACACTTGAGGTACGATGATACTTGGGTGGACTTCTCATGGATGAGACCAAGAGCAAGTCTTGGTGGAACCTTCAGTGGGGGAGCTATGATGGAAGGGACTCGTGATGATTGGGTGACCGAGTTCACTAGACCGAAGATTGCAGACTTGGATGAGGATGGCCGATTGTTGTGATGGGTATACTTGGTTGGACTACATGGGAAACATAGTCATGGACATCAGGTTGAAGACATGGAGAATGGCAGTCTTATGCAGGGACATTGTGTAGAAGCACTTGTAGAGGTATCACTTATGGGAATCCAATGAGGAGTGCCAAGGCAAGGATGTTGTGGAGGGGGATTTGGCGGTGTGACATGGAGATGTTTCTTATGAGCCGGTAGAGAGGTTGTGCACTTATGTACAACAAGGCCATGGACTTGGATGGAGTTGTGAGAAGACTAGGGAGCATTCCTACTACATGGAGAGCTGAGGCATCTTGCAGAGACCTTTGGGCTAAGACTTGTATGCTTGCTGAGATGTTGGTTGGAGATGACTCATGGAGCTCATGATGACATAAGATTGTTGTGACTTTAGGGACTTCATATATGGTGGACTTGGAGGTTCTGATGCATTGAGGAGCTGAGGTCAGGGACTTTGATGTAGGATGGGGTGCATATTTTCAAGTACATGTATGGGAATGGCTTGAAAGAGTGACTTGATGTGGAGGATCGATATGAGACACTTTGGAGTGATGTAGTTACAACGATGATGATGCCTTGGTGGCAACACTTGGGCATGGGTTGAGCCGAGACTCAACCACTTCTGACACATGGGAGCTGATTGATTTATGATCATGGGTAGCACATGGATAGATGAGACAGGTGTATACTTGTTTCTATGGCAGACTTGACATGGCACATTGCAGATATGATGGAGGTTGCTTCATGGACCTGGATGTGGCACATCGAGAGTTGATGAGATGATCTCTTCACTTTGAGGAGATACACATATGGATGATGATGTTGGGGTGTATGTGACTAATTTCATGCAGCACATTGGTACTAAACATCATGGACAACATGTTGCAGATGAGATGGAGACTACTTCATGGACCTGAGCATGGCTTACACTTATATGGAGATGGATTCTTGATCAAGTTGAGGATGTGACAGGATGTTCTAAGAAACGACTGATGGCGGCATGAAGATGTTCACTCTCATGGTTGAGCGTGACGGTTGGATTAGCTACCCAACTAGTTCAAACATGGGGACTAGTAGTGTGCAGAGATGTGTTAGCATTATGTTGGAGTATCATGGCAGCAGTTCACACAAGGATAACACATGACGAGGCTGACACGAGAGGTTGCAGGAAGCATGTAGCTTGAGATGGAGGGGTCAGAGTTCCACTATGGGGAGCAACATGTGGAGATTGCGACGAGATGGTCGATGGTCATGGATTGAGATGATTTCTAATGTATGACATACCGATGGATGTATACCTTGGTATGGTGATCTTGGTGACATATGGTTGTCGGGACGAGACATGGTGGAGACAGTGGTTCTACATATGATTGCAGTATGTGGAGGAGTTGACATCATGGATGATCTTGGTGGATGACTACCAGGATGGTATGTTGTCGAGGGCGACAATGACTTCAGGTGGAGGAGGATGTAAGGACTTGCGGTCCTTAACTTTCCCACCGGGTAATGTGCAACCGCGGGTGAGGCTTGAACAAGCAAGTGCAGCTGTGGTTGGACGAAGTGCGACGGCATTCCGGCATAGGTGCAAGCTCTTTGTTATGCGATGGAGATAATGGAGAAGGGCGAGCATGTTTATATGCATAGGGAGCGTGGTGTTAACATATGGAGGCCGACCCATATTGGAGGAGGGGCTGACATGATACTTGATGACTGTGCGATGGCGTGTGGAGCATTGGGCGAGTCGGTTGGGTAGCAAGACTTCGCCCTATGCTTGGTATATACAAGTGAAGCGTGGAGATCATTTGGCATCACTCATTCGCTCATCACTCAAGCATGTAGAGAAGGCGCAAGACAAGGTGAAGGCGCAACAAAGGAAGAGAGGCACAGTTTGGAGATGCACCCATCCTTGGGCAAGGCCACACGGAGTTAGTCGCTTATCTTGGTTTTGGGTGAAGGGCGCCGGCAGGGGCACCCGGCGGTTGGGTGAGGCGTGCACGGTGTAGGTGTGGCGCCTGGTTTGTACGAAAGTGCACCCGACGATGGAAACGGAGGAGCGCCTGGTTTGTGCGAAGGTGCTCGACAGTGAAATGGAGGAGCGCTCGGTTTGTGCGACGACTTGACACGGGTTCTTGGGTGACTAGGGTGAGCGCCCACCCGTCGTGCAAGTGTGCACGGTGACTTGGTGAAGTGTTGAGATTGTGGACAGAGGTGTGTCTTGGTTGGGGACGCCCATGTGTGGCGACTTGGAGGGGAGCCCGAGTTGGGAAAACAACATGATCATGCGACAAGGTGAACGAAGTGTTGGTGAAGTCGTGCGGTGACCGTGTGGAGGTGCCGACAAGCTAGGCAACCAAGTATTTCCTTGGATTGTAAATTTGGCTAAGTATAAAACTTGGGGTTTCCAAGTATACTTGTAAAGCTTTGTAAATTTTCGTATAATATATTGTTGGGCAGACTCATTGTTCAGGGAGTTGCCCCTCCCTTTATACTGTGCAATTGTGTTCATCATTTATAATTGTTGTTGATAATGAATGTGTATGGGTGTTCATTGGTATAAAGGAAACATAATAATACTTGATAACAAAAATAAAACTAATTATGGAATGTTAAGGCGTAGTATACAATCGTAAGTATTAGTGAAAAGAAAATGGTTTGTAGTGCCGCACCTCACCTAGTACGATTGGAAGACTACCGTAGGCTTGGGGGTGTGACACCTAGGGTGGAAATTACGGATTCTATAGAGGTGTTGTGATTCTTCCAACAGCCCCCCTCAAACGAAAATTGGGGGTATCGAACCCGGGTCCAAGCTCTGATACCATGTGGAGGTTTGTCGTTACACCAAAACCAACAGGTTTTGGTAAACATTACAAGCCAGTAACTAGGATCCCTAGTGTAACAACCTGTAGTTCCTGGGCACGCGGGCGGATAGTGCGTGCCCGCGGGTAGGCCTGAACAGACGCAGGTAGGCTGAACGAACTATGGTTTGGTGCGATGTGCGAGCTCTTCCTTGATTTGCGATGGATTATGTGCATGATAGAAGGGTGGGCGAGCGTGTTTATATGGCGTGGAGCATGTCTTACATGTATGGAGGCTGACCTTTGAACGTGGGCAAAGCCGACATGCGTTTGAAGACTTTGTGATGGCATGTGGAGCATTGAGCGAGTCAGCTGAGCAGCCAGGCTTCGCCCCACGTTGGGTATAAGTTAGAAGAGCGTTGGTTCTCATTTGGCATCAATCATTCATCGATCATCATCTCTAAACGCAACACTTGGACACAGTGCGAAAGCAAGAGTGGAAGTGCGAGTTGGAGGAGTCGTCGTGCAGGGCTGCATGACGGGTGACCCGGGCGGGCGCCTGTGTAGAGCTGCATGACGGGCAACCCGGGTGAGGGCATTCGTGCAGGGCTGCATGACGGGTGACCCGGGCGGGCATGCGGGTGACCAGGGAGGGCGTCTGTGTAGACGTGCACGGCGGGAGGCTAGGTGATGGCGTCCGTGCAGGCGTGCACGACGAGCAGCCCGAGTAGGGCGTCCGCTGAACAGTGGAGACGAAGGTTGGAACCTATTGGATACCTATACTAGTAGGTTTCATATTTCATGATTGGCAAATTCAAATGCCAAATATGCTCTGCTTTGTTGATACAAAGATCCCATATTTTCCAAGACAAGGCAAGGTGTGTACATGCCTTCATGTTTACTAAATTTTGATGGATGGTCCAACAGTCTAATCTGGATCATGCCATGTTTCAATTTTTGTTGTAGAATAGAGAAAGAAGTCTGTCCAAACTGTTTAATCTTGGCACACTAATAGTTAGGCAGAGAAACTAAGGTTCCCAACTGCTTAATCTGGGGCCTTGGAAGCAATAAGGGTAGTGCTAAATAGGCAATCAAAAGAAAAAGCCAATGGAAAAGAAAAGGCACATCAGGGTTTGCAAGTCCAAGTGCACCCTCCAAAGAAGAAACAAAAAATGCTAGGCAAGTAGATGGGTAGGTAGATGGAGTTGAAGAAGAGGTATTCCTTTCAAACTGAATCTTGCTGGTCAATATAAGGAAAACAATAAAATGGAGCATGTCTAACTTCCTTTTTCCTTGTTTTACAATCATTACTAACATCCCTACACCAGTTGTGTTTGTGAAAGAGTTCAAGGTTTTATGTTGGTTCTTGTTTCCTTTAAGAGCCACATTTCTTGTGCAAAATTCTTTTCATTTTGATCTACTCCCTAAGCTAAGTTGTTTTCAAATAAACTTAGTGATATCACTCCTCATTCACTTTCTCCCTCCATATTAACCCCTAACTTCTATTATCTAATTCCCTATGTCACCCTTTCCCTACTATTATAACACCATGGTGTATAAACCCCAAGCATTCTATAAATATCCCCCCCTTGGCATTATAGCCATATGTTCACCATTAGGGAATCAAATTGACATCTGGTTAGTTTAAAAACCCAAGCCTTACCTCTTTTCCTCCTTCAGAAGTCATTTACCCATTCAACCCATCATTTGCTTAAAGAACCTTGTAAAAACCCATTTTCACCCCTAAACCGCTCAAATGGCAAAAATACATTGAAAAACCCACTTTTTCCGACTTATCCTAAGTTTTGGAGCTATGAGCGACTTTATAAAGAAATACACTGAAAAACCATACAAATTCGCAAATATTCCAATGTCTCGCCGGGCACGAATCCCATAAAAAATACATTTTTTATTGCCCGCCCGACGTCGTATCGTCCAGACAGGTTATTGACCCGTCGACCGTCCGATCGAGCGCTTTTCATCTAACGACTCACATGGATATCGGACCGGCCCCGACATCCGTAAGTTAGCTTCCGATATCTGTTAGAGGGTGACGTCAGGCCTCGGCCACGCGTCGCCCCCACAGCGTATCGGAGCCCCCTCTGACAACTCCACTTCCGTATCAAAAGCGGTGCGATATCATACTGCCTACGGTTTCTGGTTTCCGTTAATCCGCCTGCCAACATCACTGCCAGCATCACTACTACGTCATCGCCACGTCTGTGCCCCCGTTCGCCATTGCTCCACCTGTCCACCACCTCACCATCCCCGTGGACCACTCATAAGTTGCCACGTCACCTGATGACGTCATGCTGACGCCATCCGACCCTAACCCCACCCGATGACGTCATGCTGATGTCATCCGACCCTGACCCCACCCGATGACGTCATGCTGACGTCATCCGAAAAAGTCGCCAAAGTTCCAAAAAAATCCATATTTTGGCCAAATTTTCGTGTTTTTTGCACTTTTTGCAAAAACTTTTGTATTGTCTTCTACATGTATTTTATGTCCAAGCTCACGCCAACCTGCTGAATTCAACCTGGAGACCTTCGGCGCGCCAACCCACTTGCATTTGTGACCCGGACTATCAGTTTACCAGGTATTTATCCCTGTGAATCCTCTCTGCGCCTGGTTTTGTCTACAAGTCGCCTGAATTAACTTAAAGCACACAAAAAACAGATAATTGACTGGCAAATCCCCTGTGCCTAGTTCACATTTGAAGTTACAAAGTCAAAATTCACCAGCTAAGCCTTTTTTACCAAAGCTTTCACAAAACCTGCATTCTGTTCGCGCAATCGTGAACAGGGAACCCGAAATTACACCTAACTACTGTGAAAGAAGTCTGTTAAACACAAGTATTTGCCCTTTCTTTAGTGCTGTGTGCAGTATTTCAATTGCTACAGTTTACCCTTTCGTCCTCTGTTTCTCGACAAATCACCTCTCCTTCCAAGAAATGCTCTTTTCTGTTACTCTGCACAGTAACACTAATTTCCATATCAACAGAGTCTTAAAGTAACCATGGATACACCAGTAACACCTGTGGCCCTCAATATTTCCCCTTTAAATGCCCCTCAGAGATAATTGGAGTGGCAGGCATTAGCAGATTTGGATTATCAAATCTCAGAAGAATTCCTAACGAAAAGCAAGTTCCACATCCACCTGTTAAATGAACTAAAGGCTAAACATGAGGCTGGAACAGATGTATTGGGCATTTGGGATTCCTTCCTCCCAATCTTCAAGCTTCCTCAGGTCAATCAATTTCCTGACCTAATTCACCTATGCGCTGAGGGTTATGATCCCACTCAGAGAGCTGTGCTTGACCCTTCAGGCTCAGTTGTTTTCTACATTACCCATGAGGCCATCAGAGAGATGCTGCAATTCAAAACTGAGAAGAAATTGGTTCCTCTATCTTTGTTTGATCCGATAAATCAAGGAGCTAAGATGACAGATGCTCAGATCACCAAGTTCAACCAACTATATATTAAATCTGATACTGTGTAGTACCCTCCCATTTTGCATGTTTACCTCAACCCATTGAGCAGGGACCTTGCAGATATGATCAGTCCCATTCTGGGTTATAACTCAATTGAGTATATTGATGAAACTGTACTGGTAATTATGCTCATGTTTTCCCCTGGAAAAACTCCAATCTGCTATGACTATGCCACCTATATATCAGATAAAATGCATGAGCAATTGATGAATCTATCAAGGGAAAGGGTGTTCAGATACTCCTCCTACATCTACCACTTGATTTTATACTATGAACATGAGAAATTCTCCTTTGCTATGAAAAGAGTGGATGCACAAGGAAATCCAAGGTCAGTAGTGTATTGGACCTCAGTTTTTCACTGCAGAGCCTATTCTCCATACACTT
>APFE031055133.1:102890-119754 GCA_000404065.3 Pinus taeda
CTTAATTGCTTTTCACTGGTTGTTTACATTCCACCATCATAATTTCAAGTTTGTTTTATGAAGTATTTAAATGGCCCTGTAATTCCAGCTGCTCAAACTCAAGATTTCAACAACCAGTAGCCACAGACTCCATTTCCCAATGGACTAAATTATCTGCAGATTTCCACTTTAGGTACAGAAAGACATCCTTCCAACCAAACATAAACCAAAACCCTTACTTTATAACTAGCCTAAAATCTCCACATAACAGAGACAAACCTTAAAGAGAGAGCCCTCTCTAATTACAGTTGGGCTAGAAGCTGTAATCCAAACATTGGTTAGTGGTTACCCCGGCCGTATTCCCTTAGGAGTCAAAGGGAACAACTTGGGTGTTAACAGAACCGGAGGTCGTAGAGTTGGGCAGGCGGTACTACGTGTTATTTCACACGATTTGGGCGGTTGCCAAGGGTTGGCAAGTGGGACTGCATGTGGGCAGGTATACATGGTTTGGGCATCTGTGGACCAAATGAAGTGCGAACCGGGGAAGATGTGCGACAAGGCGAACGACGGGTTGGAGAGTCGTGCGGCAACCTTGCGAAGGTGCCGACGAGCTGGGCAACCGAGTTTGCCGAAGTTGTAAATTTGGCTAAGTATAAATTTGGGGTTTCCCAAGGACTTAGCCTATACTTTGTAAAAGTGGAAAAATTGTATATATATTAATATCGGGCAGACTCATATTGCAGGGAGTTACCCCACCCTTTATACTGTTGTGAATTTCTCTTGTATAATGTTGTTGATAATGAATGTGTAAGGGTGTTCATTGGTATAAAGGCACATTAATAATACTTGGTAACGAAAATAAAACTAAGGATGGAATGTTAAGGCGTAGTCTACAATCGTAAGTATTGGTGAAAAGAAAACGGTTGGTAGTGCCGCACCTCACCTAGCACAGTTGGAAGACTACCGTAGGCTTGGGGGCGTGACAGTTGGTATCAGAGCTGGTGAAATGCAAAGGAGATTTGAGAACGAAGCTGATCCCACTGCACTATCGTGACAGTTGGTATTAGAGCTCGGTTGGAGCTGGTGTTAGAGCAAGGTTGCTCGTGACGAAGTGACAGTGGAAGCAGGTACTTGCAGGTGAAGGAAGCTAGTTTCACATACAAGTGGAACAAGGGCCGGTTCATGGTTGCAGGGAACTGGGTGAAGTTAGTGAAACAGGTTTAGCAGGGGTGAAGCTTGGCACTTGGGCCAAGCTGAACGACAAGACATGGTAGGTTTGGAAGAATGCGAAGGGAAGCTCTTGCTTACCTTATACAGGTTGAAGCAGATGAAAGAACAGAATCCCCGGATTCGAAAGGAACTTGAAGTCTTGGAAAAGAATGTTGAAGACGAACTTCTTCAACTTGGTTGGACAATGGAGCAAGATGAAGTTGTAGATTGTACTGACAAGGAAGAGGAAGTCGTGATAGTTGAAGATGTTGCATACATGACCATGATGGAGGATGAATTTGAGATTGATCAAGTTGGACCAGGATCGTGTAGTTTGCAGACATGGATGGATGAGGATACTCATATGGAGGAACCTCATGATGATGAAGTAAGTAATGATACTTGTGTTTCACTTGAGCATTTGGTAGATGGACCGTATGCAGGGAAGGGCAAAGTTAGTTTGTCGATGCAGGGGAGAATCTTACCATGGATGACTACGATGAGGCCTTGTATGGAGAAGCAAGGGTTGTTGATTGTTGCTGGACTTGTTGGGCTTGTTTGTGACCTTATGGTAGAAGTTACAAAGGACTGTGACAAGGGTAGAACATGATGATCGTTGCGGATGAATGGGTCATGTTTTAGTCACATTGGCTAAGTGCCCGGGGCACACACTTGGGTGGACTTCTCATGGCCGAGACCAAGAGCAAGTCTTGGTGGAACCTTCAGTGGGGGAGCTATGATGGGAGAGACTCATGTGACAATGATATGGCTGGGTGACCAAGTTCACTAGACCGAAAATTGCAGACTTGGATGAGGATGACCGATTGTTGTGATGGGTCTACTTGGTTGGACTACATGGGAAACTTAGTCATGGACATAAGGTTGGAGACATGGAGCATGGCAGTCTTATGCAGGGACATTGTGCATGAGCACTTGTAGAGATGTCACTTATGGGCATCCAATGAGGAGTGTCAAGGGAGGGATGTTGTGTAGGTAGATTTGCTGATGTGACATGGAGATGTTGAGCCGATGGAGTGGTTGTGCACTCCTGTACAACAAGGCCATGGACTTGGATGGAGTTGTGAGCAGACTATGGAGCACTTCTACTACATGGAGAGCTGAGGCATCTTGCAGAGACCTTTGGGCCGAGACTTGTATGCTTGCAGAGATGTTGGTTGGGGATGACTCATGGAGCTCATGATGACATGAGAATTGTTGTGACTTTTGGGGACTTCATATATGGTGGACTTAGAGGATCTGATGCATTGAGGAACTGAGGTCAGAGACTTTGATGCAGGATGGGGTGCATACTTTCAAGTACATGTATGGGAATGGCTTGAAAGAGTGACTTGATGTGGAGGATCGATATGAGACACTTTGGAGTGATGGAGTTACGACGATGATGATGTCTTGGTGGCAACACTCGGGCATGGGTTGAGCCGAGACTCAACCACTTTTGACACATGGGAGCTGATTGATCTACGATCATGGGCAGCACATGGATAGATGAGACAGGTGTATACTTGTTTCTATGACAGAGTTGAGGGATGGCACATTCCAGATATGATGGAGGTTGCTTCATGGACCTTGATGTGGCACACTGAGAGTTGGAGGTTGATGAGATGGTCTCTTCATATTGAGGAGGCACACATATGGATGATGATGTGTGGGGTAGATGTGGCTGATTTTATGCAGCACATTAGTACCAAACATCATGGACAACATGTTGCAGATGAGATGAGGGCTACGTCATGGACCTGAGCATGGCTTACACTTATATGGAGATGGATTCTTTATCGAGTTGAGGATGTGACAAGATGTTTTGAGAAACGACTGATGATGGCATGAGGATGATCACTTTCATGGTTTGAGCGTGATAGTTGGACTGATCACCCGACTAGTTTAGACATGGGGATGCGTAGTGTATAGAGGTGTGTTAGCATTGTGTTTGAGTATCATGGCAGCAGTTCACATGAGGACAACACATGATGAGATCGAAACGAGATGTTACAGGAAGCATGTAGCTTGAGATGGAGGGACCATCCTTCCACGATGGGAGCAACATGTGGAGATTGTGACAAGGTTGTTGATGGTCATAGATTGAGATGATATCTGATGTATGACATACCGATGAGGTGTATACCTTGGTATGGTGATCTTGGTGATAGATGGTTGCCAGGATGGTATGATGTCCAGGACGACAACAATTTCAGGTAGAGGATGATATAATGAACCGCAGTTCCTGGGCGCACGGGCGGACAGTACATGCACACGGGTAGGCCTGAACGGACACGGGTGGGCTGAACGAACTGTGGTTCGGTGCGATGTGCGAGCTCTTCCTTGATGTGCGATGGATTATGCGCATGATAGAAGGGTGGGCGAGCGTGTTTATATGGTGCGGAGCATCTCTTAACATGTATGGGGGCCGACCTTTGAACATGGGCAAAGTCGTCATGCGTTTGAAGACTTTGTGATGGCGTGTGGAGCGTTGGGCGAGTCGGCTGGGCAGCCAGACTTCGCCCCATGTTGGGTATAAGTTAGAAGAGCGTTGGCTCTCATTTGGCATCGATCATTCGTCGATCATCATCTCTAAACGCAGCACTTGGACGCAGTGCGAAGGTAGGAGCGGAAGTGCGAGATGGAGGAGTCGCCATGCAGGGCTGCACGACGGGTGACCCCAGCGGGCGCCTGTGTAGAGCTGCATGACGGGCAACCCAGGTGAGGGCGTTCGTGCAGGGCTGCATGATGGGCGACCCGAGCAGGCGTGCGGGTGACCAGTGAGGGCGTCCGTGTAGACGTGCACGACGGGCGGCATCCATGCAGGCGTGCACGACGAGTGGCCCGAGTAGGGCGTCCGCTGAACGGTGGAGACGAAGGTTGGAACCGGAGGTCGTAGAGTTGGGCAGGTGGTACTACGTGCTGTTTCACATGATTTGGGTGGTTGCCAAGGGTTGGCAAGTGGGACTGCATGTGGGCAGGTATACATGGTTTGGGCGTCTGTGGACCAAACGAAGTGCAAACTAGGGAAGACGTGTGACAAGGTGAACGACGGGTTGGAGAGTCGTGCGGCGACCCTGCGAAGGTGCCGACGAGCTGGGCAACCGAGTCTGCCGAAGTTGTAAATTTGGCTAAGATAAATTTGGGGTTTCCCAAGGACTTAGCCTATACTTTGTAAAAGTGGAAAATTGTATATATATTGATATCGGGCAGACTCATATTGCAGGGAGTTGCCCCTCCTTTATATTGTTGTGCGTTTCTCTTGTATAATGTTGTTGATAATGAATGTGTATGGGTGTTCATTGGTATAAAGGCACATTAATAATACTTGGTAACGAAAATAAAACTAAGTATGACATGTTAAGGCGTAGTCTACAATCGTAAGTATTGGTGAAAAGAAAACGGTTGGTAGTGCCGCACCTCGCCTAACACGGTTGAAAGACTACCGTAGGCCTGAGGGTGTGACAGTTGGTATCAGAGCTGGTGAAGTGCAAAGGAGATTTGCGGACGAAGCAGATCCCACTGCACTATCGTGACAGTTTGTATCAGAGTTGGGTTGGAGCTGTTGCTAGAGCAAGGTTGCTTGTGACGAAGTGACAGTGGAAGTAGGTACTTGCAGGTGAAGGAAGCTAATTTCACATACAAGTAGAACAAGGGCCGGTTCATGGTTGTAGGGAACTAGGTGAAGCTGGTGAAACAGGTTTAGCAGGGTGAAGCTTAGCACTTGAGCCAAGCTGAACGACAAGACATGGAAGGTTTGGAAGAATGCGAAGGGAAGCTCTTGCTTACCTTATACAGGTTGAAGCAGATGAAAGAAGAGAATCCTCGGATTCGAAAGGAACTTGAAGTCTTGGAAAAGAATGTTGAAGACGAACTTCTTCAACTTGGTTGGAAAATGGAGCAAGATGAAGTTGCAGATTGTACTGACAAGGAAGAGGAAGCTGTGATAATTGAAGATGTTGCAGACATGACCATGATGGAGGATGAACTTGAGATTGATCAAGTTGGACCATGATCGTGCAGTTTGCAGACATGGATGGATGAGGATACTCATATGGATGAACCTCATGATGATGAAGTAAGTATTGATACTTGTGTTTCACTTGAGCATTTGGTAGATGGACCGTATGCAAGGAAGGGCAAAGTCAGTTTGCCGATGCAGGGGAGCATCTTACCATGGATGACTACGATGAGACCTTGTATGGAGAAACAAGGATTTTTTATTGTTGCTGGTCTTGTTGGGGTTGTTTGTGACCTTATGGTAGAAGGTACAAAGGCTCGTGACAAGGGTGGAACATGATGATCGTTGCGGATGAATGGGTCATGCTTTAGTCACATTGGCTAAGTGCCCGGCATGACTCATGGACAGATTGAAGGGCAAACACTTGGGTGGACTTCTCATGGCCGCGACCAAGAGCATGTCTTGGTGGAACCTTCAGTGGGGGAGCTATCATGGGAGAGACTCATATGACGATGACATGGTTGGTTGACCGAGTTCACTAGATCGAAGATTGCAGACTTGGATGAGGATGACCGATTGTTTTGATGGGTCTACTTGGTTGGACTACATGGGCAACTTAGTCATGGACATCAGGTTGGAGACATGGAGCATGGCAATCTTATGCAGGGACATTGTGCAGGAGCACTTATAGAGATTTCACTTATGGGCATCCAATGAGGAGTGCCAAGGCAGGGATGTTGTGTAGGTAGATTTGTTGATGTGACATGGAGATGTTGAGCCCATGGAGTGGTTGTGCACTCCTGTACAACAAGGCCATGGACTTGGATGGAGTTGTGAGCAGACTATGGAGCACTCCTACTACATGGAGAGCTGAGGCATCTTGTAGAGACCTTTGGTCCGAGACTTGTATGCTTGTTGAGATGTTGGTTGGGGATGGCTCATGGAGATCATGATGACATGAGAATTGTTGTGACTTTTGGGGACTTCATATATCGTGGACTTAGAGGATCTGATGCATTGAGGAGCTGAGGGCAGAGACTTTGATGCAGGATGGGGTGCATACTTTCAAGTACATGTATGGGAATGGATTGAAAGAGTGACTTGATGTGGAGGATCGATATGAGACACTTTGGAGTGATGGAGTTACGACGATGATGATGTCTTGGTGGCAACACTTGGGCATGGGTTGAGCCGAGACTCAACCACTTTTGACACATGGGAGATGATTGATCTACGATCATGGGTAGCACATGGATAGATGAGACAAGTGTATACTTGTTTCTATGGCAGACTTGAGGGATGGCACATTACAGATATGATGGAGGTTGCTTCATGGACCTGGATGTGGCACAACGAGAGTTGGAGGTTGATGAGATGGTCTCTTCATATTGAGGAGGCACACATATGGATGATGATGTTTGGGGTAGATGTGGTTGATTTCATGTAGCACATTAGTACCAAACATCATGGACAACATGTTGCAGATGACATGAGGGCTACTTCATTGACCTGAGCATGGCTTAAACTTATATGGAGATGGATTCTTGATCGAGTTGAGGATGTGACAGGATGTTTTGAGAGACGACTGATGATGGCATGAGGATGTTCACTCTCATGGTTTGAGTGTGGTAGTTGTACTGATCACCCGACTAGTTCAGACATGGGGATGCGTAGTGTAAAGAGATGTGTTAGCATTGTGTTGGAGTATCATGGCAATAGTTCACATGAAGACAACACATGATGATATCGACACGAGATGTTGCAGGAAGCATGTAGCTTGAGATGGAGGGACCAGCTTTCCATGATGGGAGCAACATGTGGAGATTGTGACAGGGTTGTTGATGGTCATGGATTGAGATGATCTGTGATGTATGACATACCGATGAGGTGTATACCTTGGTATGGTGATCTTGGTGACAGATGGTTGCGAGGATGGTATGTTGTCGAGGATGACAATGATTTTAGGTGGAGGAGGATGTAACGACCTGCAGTTCCTGGGCGCGCGGGCGGACAATGCATGTGCGCGAGTAGGCTGAACGAACTGTGGTTCGGTGCGATGTGCGAGCTCTTCCTTGATGTGCGATGGATTATGCGCATGATAGAAGGGTGGGCGAGCGTGTTTATATGGTGCGGAGCATGTCTTAACATGTATGGAGGCCAACCTTTGAACATGGGCAAAGCCGACATGCGTTTGAAGACTTTGCGATGGTGTGTGGAGTGTTGGGCGAGTCGGCTGGGCAGCCAGACTTCGCCCCATGTTGGGTATAAGTTAGAAGAGTGTTGGCTCTCATTTGGCATCAATCATTCATCGATCATCATCTCTAAACGCAACACTTGGACGCAGTGCGAAGGTAGGAGCGGAAGTGCGAGTTGGAGGAGTCGCCGTGCAGGGCTGCACGACGGGTGACCCGGGCCGGCGCCTGTGCAGAGCTGCACGACGGGCGACCGAAGTGAGGGCGTTCCTGCAGGGCTGCACAACGGGCAACCCGGGCGCGCATGCGGGTGACCGATGAGGGCGTCTGTATAGACGTGCACGACTGGCGGCCGGGTGAGGGTGTCCGAGCAGGCGTGCACGACGGGTGGCCCGAGTAGGGCGTTCGCTGAATGGTGGAGATGAAGGTTAGAACTGGAGGTCGTAGAGTTGGGCAAGTGGTACTACGTGTTGTTTCACACGATTTGGGCAGTGGCCAAGGGTTGGCAAGTGGGATTGTGTGTGGGCAGATATACACGGTTTGGGTGTCTGTGGACCAAATGAAGTGCGAACCGGGGAAGACGTGCGACAAGACGAACGACGGGTTGGAGAGTCGTGCGGCGACCGTGTGAAGGTGCCGACGAGCTGGGCAACTGAGTTTGCCGAAGTTGTAAATTTGGCTATGTATAAATTTGGGGTTTCCCAAGGACTTAGCCTATACTTTATAAAAGTGGAAAAATTGTATATATATTGATATTGGGCAGACTCATATTGCAGGGAGTTGCCCCTCCCTTTATACTGTTGTGCATTTCTTTTGTATAATGTTGTTGATAATGAATGTGTATGGGTGTTCATTAGTATAAAGGCACATTAATAATACTTGGTAACGAAAATAAAACTAAGTATGGAATGTTAAGGCGTAGTTTACAATTATAAGTATTGGTAAAAAGAAAACGGTTGGTAGTGCCACACCTCGCCTAGCACGGTTGGAAGACTACCATAGGCTTGGGGGTGTGACACCTAGAGTGGAAATTACGGATTCTATAGAGGTGCACTGATTCTTCCAACAATTTGTTAACATAATGAAAACATGCATAGTGATGAAGATATTGAAACCCTTAGCCACATCAAGAGAAATCTGCATCATTGAAAACCATGAAGATAACACAGTTTATCTAGGCATTTTATTACCCCTCACCCATGGCGTTCTCTAATTATTAGAGGTTTTGGACTTTTTAACTGGAATAAGGGAAAATAATTTCGGCCACATCATTATTTTTTTGTTATTTTAAATATTCTTTTTATTAGATATATAGTTTCGCACACTGAAAATCTTTTGAGACATTCAAATTATAAAGAATCTAAAATTCAAATATGTGATTTCAATTTTTTTTTTTACCAATTTCAAAACCATTCAAATGAAAAATATCAAGTAATTTCAATTGAAAAATACCAAGAAAACTTCAGTTAGCCTATTGCCTCAGGGATTCCCCATACTTGTATATTTCGCATATTCATACACTTGTCTCAAATTATAAAGAATGCACCCAAAAAATTGTGATTTCAAAAATTCTTTACCAATTTATTAGCAATTTATACCAAGAAGAACTTCCCCATACTTGTATATTTCACATATTCATACACTTAGTCTCAAAATGCATCCTAAAATTTGTGATTTCAAAAATTCTTTACCAATTTCTGAGCAATTTTAAATGAAAAATACCAAGAAAAACTTATGCCTCCGGCATTCCCCATACTTGTATATTTCACATATTCATACACTTGTCTCAAATTATAAAGAATGCAGCGCCCAAATTTGTGATTTCAAAAATTCTTTACCAATTTCTGAGCAATTTCAAATGAAAAATACTAGAAAAACTTATGGGTCAGTCATTCCCCATACTTGTATATTTTCCATATTCATATATTTACTCGTATATTTCCCATATTCATACATTTGTCTCGAATTATAAAGAATGCACCCTCAAATTTGTGATTTCAAAAATTCTTTACTAATTTCTGAGCAATTTCAAATGAAAAATACGAGAAAAAACTTCAATTAGCCTACGCCCTCAGGCATTCCCTCAAGCTTGTATGCTCCACATATTCATACAGAAGATAGAGATGCCCTCCGCCTCCACACCCATCAAAAATTTTAATAATATTCCAATTGCTAATAGTACTACAGGTTTGTATTAAGCTCATAAATACATGAAATCCAGCAGTGCAATCGTTATTGAAATTTGGCTCTTGCAGGTTAGTAATAGCATTTCTATTCTTGACATGGTAGATGCTTTTGAGAATAAATAAAGAAAGGAAATTCTACATTCCACTCTTCAAGCTGCTTCCTCTCAAACTAATTAGTATATATGATCCAAAGAGACTCATAACACAAACAAAATAAAGCGTTGCAACTCTGCAAATATTCATGGTGTATCTATAATCAAAAGAAATTATTACATAAGATGAAGAGAAACGATTACATAAGGAGATGCATCTGAATGTGGTAGATAAATGTGCGAGTCATTCCGCAGAAGGGAATTAATTTCTGAGAATAGCCATGCTACAGTCCAACATCAAGGTTTGGTTGGACCATGTTTTGGGCATTGAGATTTGGGAGGCCCCTCGTATCTTGTAAGAAAAACTCAGGCATTCCCGTTAGTGTACCAAATATCCTATGAACCAAATATTCTCTTACTCGAATCCCAATTAGTGTACCAAGAACCTTGCTTGGTAATCTCTGTACCCCAAAATGCCCTAATAGCGGATTCAACACTTAACTCAAATGTACCAAAATCGGCAATCGTTGCCTTGAAACCAGACTCAACAACGATTATATTGTCAGATTTCAAGATTTCATGTATTTGTGAACATAATGAGAACATGTATAATGATAAGGATATTGAAGCCCTTAGCCACATCAAGAGAAATCTGCATCCTTGAAAACCAAGAAGATAACACAGTATATCCAGGCATTTTATTACTCCTCAGGCATGGCGTTCTCTAATTATTAGAGGTTTTGGACTTTTTAACTGCAATAAGGGAAAATAATTTTGGCTACATCGTTTTTTTTTCTGTTAATTTAAATATTCTTTTTATGTTAGAGGTTTTGGACTTTTTAACTGCATTAAGGGAAAATAATTTTGGCCACATCGCTTTTTTTTTTTTCTGTTAATTTAAATATTCTTTTTATTAGATATATAGTTTCGCACACTGAAAATCATTTGAGACATTCAAATTATAAAGAATCTAAAATTCAAATATGTGATTTCAATTTTTTTAACCAATTTCATGTTGTCTAGTAATTTCAAATAAAATCTGAACAGAGGATAATGCTCTTTTTTACCACACAGGATCTTAACACAGTGGAAACTAAATTTGTTTTGTTGCAAACAGAGTTTCAGCTTGCTAAAGATAGAGTTTCAGCAACATACAAAAAAAACTTGTATTCATTAACAGTAAACCAACTGTTATATAAATCACCTTCCTCACACAGAGGGATTTCACAACTGCTGTTACAAAAGCATCTTCCTCACATAGAAGGATTTCACAACTAGGGAACGCTTCAGTTCCACACAAAAATTACTCTATCTCTTTAGAAAAATTTTACACTGTTGTGTGTAAAAATTTCTTACATTTACTCGTGTAAAAAAAATTCTTACATATGCATTGTTGCGTTCTTCACATTACATTTCAACCAACAAAAATTACATGTGCGCTGCTGCACATTCCCTTTTGTTTTCAACGAACTTCTTACTTTCACTCACGCTACTGCGTGATCCATTCCAAGTTCAATCACCAATACTAACTCTGCACTGTTGTGCATAAAACATTTCATCCACGCTGCGGCGCCTTTACATTACTATTCTCCACAATAAAAATTGTGATTCCTCGCTCACCTGTTCCCTCCTTCTTCGCATTGCTCTGCATATTACATTGCATATGTAACAAAACCAAAACAAAAGACATTACATGTTTCAACGCTGCTGCTTATTACATTTTCAACAACAAAAAACTTACATTACCCTTTTTCACTACACTGTGAAAGATTTCTTGATTCGCACTGCGGCGAGCTTCACATTACAATTTTCAATCTCCTGTTGTGCATTTTACAGTTCACAGTGCTGCGCCCATTTTCATTTCATACAACACAACAATAAACTTTGTTTTTACTTTTTACCCTAAAACGAACAACTCCCGTGCATTAAAGAAAATTGAATGTTTTACCAACATTTACTGACTGAAGTAAATTTCCTCAATTACTTTGGTATGGAGATAAATTAATTTCTAGATCGTATGTACAATCTGCGAAGTGCAATGTACGTTGCATTAAAACAAAACATGCTCCCGTTATCATAAGCGTTGATCTGCCCTCAAAAATCGGACGGCTGTGGTCAATATCGCAAGCCCCTTTTTACCAACCTTTACCTTCCGGGGAATGGCAGTTTTGAAAAGTCAAATCAAACACACGTCGGCTGTTCAGCATGATCGCTGCCCCCTCAGGGAATACCGCTGATCAACAAAAGTGGTGCGGGGAAGTCTGTCGGTTTTGGTGTTGCACAAAGGCGGATTTCGACAAACACAACAGTTTAAATTAATATTTCAACGCTCCCCTTTAATTTCAATTGTTGGGTTAAAATTACAGTTCTTTTTGCTTGCTCTTGGCATGAGCTCCTTAACATCCTTCTCATCCAAATCGCTTGACATGTTGCTGCTGTAGCTACCACATATTCTGCTTTTGCTGTAAATAATGCTACAATAGGCTATTTTGGAAGCCCATGAAATGGCTCTTGAAACATGATCTTCATCAAAGAATGACTGTTAATATAATTCAGCAAGGAGTTCATAAGGACCCGTTCACTAATAGCTTCAGCGATAATGATCAAGAATTACAGGCTTCCCCTAATTGTATGCACCGTCTCCTTTTAGCAGAGTCTTCTCAAAATAAGCTTAGATTGGCTGGAGAGCTCAAGGGACTTTCGGACTGTATTTCCTTCCTTCTCCATACTTGTGTAACTTTCTTCTTTTGCATGGTTCTAGCTTCTGTAAGAGCCCATGTTAAGTTACAATCACGTGCCATATGACCAATGTTATGACACTTGAAGCATTCTACATTGTTCATGAATAAGATTTCATGATTTCTTCCTGTAAAATTGTTTCTTGGAGGTTGTCGGAGACTATAACATCTATCTCTATGAGATGCTTTACAATCTTTTGCCATATGACCAAAGTTTGAACAAGAATAGCAATAACCAAAAAATGAACTTTGGTACCTGGGAGATGGAGGTTTCCTTGATGTACTTCTGAAGCCTTTCTGCCTTGGGATCCTTTGATGATAACCATTGCCTCTTGCCTCTTTGACATCATATACATTTCTTTTTGGAGATGGTTTTCTACTTGGAGCAAGATTTCTTTTATTGTAGCCTTGATTTTTCTCCTTGCCTTTGCTGGCACTGGGAGCATCACCATTTCTTTCTGGCTTCTTCACATCTCTTTTTCTTAAAGCATTTTCATTCTTGTTTGAGGGTTCATTTGCATACCCGAGTCCTGATTTATCAGAAGGACATCTGTGATAGCTGAGCATGTCATCCAAAGCTTGAGAGCTCTTCAAGATTTTGTTCATCCCTTCAACCTTTTTCCTGAGGAGGACAATCTCTTCTTCAAATCTTTCACACTCATTATTCTTCTTTGCAAGTTTTTCCTCAGTTTCTTCCTTGCTACGAGTAGATTCAGCTGCCACTATCTTAAGGGAGATGATATCTAACTTCAATTTGAAGATTTCTTCATTCTTTGCTTGACTGCTCTCCATTTTCTTCTCAGTTCCTTGTGCCCGTTTCTTGGCTTCTTGTAATTGAGACTTAAGGGAGGAGACCTCTACCTTGTACTGACCAATCTCTTCTTCAAGTTTGTTCACGCTCTTGTGCCTTTGTTCAAGTTGACTTGACAAGGTATTTTCCTGCTTCTTTGCTTTATTCAATTGATTTGTCATGGATATGACTTCTTCATGATGCTTCCTTTTGCTTTGATGAAATTCCTTCTTAAGCTTGGCGAGCTCTTTATCCCTTTCTTGTACTTGAAGCTTGATGAGGTCAACTTTATTCCTTGTTTGATCTTGGTTACCAACTAGAGCTATCCTCTTAAGTGCCTCGTTTTCCTTTTTCAAATTGTTAATCTCTTCCATGGCAGTCATAAGTTGAGCGAGAAGTTCTTCTACAAAGTCCTTTTCATTCTCTTTTTCTTCTAGGTCTGCTTCAACCTTGATGTCATCATTCTTATTTTCAGTTTCTATGATGGGTTTAGGATCTCTTTCTTGATTGATGGTCATGGTCAGTGCTCCTTTTAAGTGAAGGTCATGAAGTCTGTCCCATATATCCTTTTCTCATGAATATTTTCCTAGATTCTTCTTTACAGAATCAGGTAGCCCATTCAAGATTGTCTTTGTTGTTTTTGCATCGTACTCCTTGGATTCTCTATCCATCCTGCTATCATCAATCACTGATTCCCAAAATTCAATCCCTTGAGACTGTAAGAAAGTCCTCATTTTTGCTTCCCATATATTAAAGTTCCCATTGAGCCTTGGAGCCTCATTAAATTGATTGTATTCTATTTTAGTAGTAGAGGGAGACATATCCTTAGGAGGATTGGAGGCTTTCTTCCTTGACTTTGCCATTTTTGTTCTCTTCCCTTATTCTTGCACTCTTTACTATACTTGATTGTGTATTTAAAATAACTGACTGTGAGGACAATAACACAAAAACTTGAGAAATACCTGGATTTTTCTTGACTGAGTCTTCACTATGCTGGAGAAGCTGCTGCAACAAAAATCCTTCCTTCAACTTCTTTGACACCTTCAAAGAGCCTAGACAAGCTCTAATACCATGTTGGAAATTTCTAGTAATTTCAAACAAAATCTGAACAGAGGATAATGCTCTGTTTTACCACACAGGATCTTAACACAACGGAAACTAAATTTATTTTGCTACAGACAGAGTTTCATCTTGCTGAAGATAGAGTTTCAGCAACACAAAAAAAAAACTTGTATTCATTAACAGTAAACCAACTGTTACATAAATCATCTTCCTCACACAGCAGGATTTCACAACTGTTGTTACAAAAGCATCTTCTTCACACAGAGGGATTTCACAACTAGGGAACGCTTTAGTTCCACACAAAAATTACTCTGTCTCTTTAGAAAATTTTTACACTGCTGTGTGTAAAAATTTCTTACATTTACTGCTGTAAAAAAAAATTCCTACATATGCCCTGCTGCGTTCTTCACATTACATTTCAACCAACAAAACATTACATTTAAACCAACAAAAATTACATGTGCGTTGCTGCACATTCCCTTTTGTTTTCAATGAACTTCTTACTTTCACTTACGCGTGATCCATTCCAAGTTCAACCACCAATACTAACTCTGCACTGTTGTGCATAAAACATTTCATCCACGCTGCTGTGCCTTTACATTACTATTCTCCACAATAAAAATTGTGATTCCTCGCTGACTTGTTCCCTCCTTCTTCGCACTGTTGTGCATATTACGTTGCATATGTAACAAAAACAAAACAAAAGACATTACATGTTTCAACACGGCTGGGTATTACATTTTCAACAACAAAAGACTTACATTACCCTTTTTCACTGCTCTGTGAAAGATTTCTTCATTCGCACTGCGGCGAGCTTCACATTACAATTTTCAATCTCCTGCTGTGCATTTTTCCCTTTTGGGTTGTTGCACACTATAGTTCACAGTGCTGCGCCCATTTTCATTTCATACAACACAAAAATAAACTTTGTTTTTACTTTTTACCATAAAACGAATAACTCCCGTGCATTAAAGAAAATTGAATGTTTTACCAACATTTACTGACTAAAGTAAATTTCCTCAATTACTTCGGTATGGAGATAAATTAATTTCTGGAGCGTATGTACAATCTGCAAACTGCAATGTACGTTGCATTAAAAAAAACATGCTCCCGTTATCATAACTGTTGATCTGCCCTCAAAAATCGGACAGTCGTGGTCAATATCGCAAGCCCCTTCTTACCAACCTTTACCTTCCGGGGAATGCCGGTTTTGAAAAGTCACATCAGACACGCGTCGGTTGTTCAGCATGATCGTTGCCCCCTCAGGAAATACGGCTGATCAACAAAAGTGGTGCGGGGAAGTCTGCCGGTTTTGGAGTTGTACAAAGGCGGATTCCGACAAACGCAGCGGTTTAAATTAATATTTCAAAATTTCAAAACCATTCAAATGAAAAATATCAAGTAATTTCAAATGAAAAATACCAAGAAAACTTTAGTAGCCTACTGTGTCAGACATCCCCATACTTGTATATTTCACATATTCATACACTTCTCTCAAATTATAAAGAATGCACCCGAAAATTTGTGATTTCAAAAATTATTTATCAATTTATGAGCAATTTATACCAGGGAAAACTTCTGCCTCGGGCATTCCCCATAATTGTATGTTTCACATATTCATACACTTGTCTCAAATTATAAAGAATGCACCCAAAAATTTGTGATTTCAAAAATTCTTTACCAATTTCTGAGCAATTTATACCAAGAAGAACTTCTACCTCAGGCATTCCCCAGGCTTGTATATTTCACATATTCATACACTTAGACTCAAACTATAAAGAATGCATCCTCAAATTTGTGATTTCAAAAATTCTTTACCAATTTCTGAGCAATTTCAAATAAAAAATACCAAGAAAAACTTCTGCCTCAAGCAATCCCCATACTTTTATATTTCACATATTCATAGACTTGTCTCAAATTATAAAGAATGCAGCCCCCAAATTTGTGATTTCAAAAATTCTTTACCAATTTCTAAGCAAAGGAAAAACTTCTGCCTTAGTCATTCCCCATACTTGTATATTTCACATATTCATACTCTTGTCTCGAATTATAAACAATGCACCCTCAAATTTGTGATTTCAAAAATTCTTTACTAATTTTTGAGCAATTACTAATGAAAAATACTAGGAAAAACTTCAGTTAGCCTACAGCCTCAGGCATTCCCTCAGGCTTGTATGCTCAACATATTCATACACAAGATAGAGATGTTCCCCCTCTCCACACCCATCAAGAATTTTAATAATATTCCAATGGCTAATAGTTCTACAGGTTTGTATTATGCTCACAAATACATGAAATCCAGCAGTGCAATCATTATTGAAAGATGGCTCTTGCAGGTTAATAATAGCATTTCTATTCTTGACATGGTAGATGCTTTTGAGAATAAATAAAGAAAGGAAACTCTACATTCCACTCTTGAAGCTGCTTCCTCTCAAACTAATTAGTATATATGATTCAAAGAGACTCATAACACTGTTGGAATGATAATTTACAAAAGGAGAAGTCAAAATATTTACAAAGAAGGGTGAAAAGAAAACCATAGCAGATGTCTACTATATCCCTGGAATGAGATGTAACCTCTTGAGTATTGGACAGCTTGTCCATAAGGGGTACAATGTTTTCTTTAAGAATGATGTATGCACCATCATGGATATAGCA
>APFE031055136.1:0-10901 GCA_000404065.3 Pinus taeda
GAACCAGAAGCAGTCATACAAACAAGATCTCGACAGCTACGAAATCGATCAATTTCAGAGTATCTTATCAAGTGGAAGAACTTATCTGCTGAAGATTCCACATGGGAGGATGAGAATTTTATACAGAAGTATCCAGAACTACTCAAGCGTTGAGGACAACATTTTTTTGAAGGAGAGGGGCATGTTGGGTCCTATAATACTAGTGATTACCCCATTTCTATTGTAGTTGTACCCCTTATTTATATTGTTGTGCCCCTATTGTCCCCATATTGTTATTACTGTGCCCCATTGAATCCCTCTATTGTTATTTTTGTGGCTTTGTATTATTATTGTTAGGTCGGCTGGGTTATATTGTGACTCCTTAGACTCCTATATATAGAAAGGAGGTTTTGTCATCTGTATCATCCAAGAATTGTTCATTTATCTAATGTAAAGGAGGTTTCCCCCTCGAAGAGGCTGAATTCTAAGGCGTTGATCTATCTTTTCTATCTGTTCTTGAGTTGGTTTCATAACATCTCCTTTTCCCAACTCCCCCACTTTTACCCACCAACAATTCATGGAAAATAACATGTTATTTGGCCATCCTTCAGTCCAGGAAGCTCTCAAATTAAAATCCCGACTGACTGATTTCTTGGCTGCCTCTGGAGCAAACATAAATAATGCTAAATCCCAAATTTTGTTTTTTCATACCCCTACTATTACCCAAGATTCTATTGCTCACATCCTTGGATTCCCGATAGCTACACTCCCATCAAAATATCTGGGAGCCCCCATGATTGATACTAATCTGAAACACTCATCTTGGCACCTACTATTAGAAAAATTGGAAGCTCGGATCTCTTCATGGACTCACAGATCTCTCAATATGGCTAGTCGCTTAGTCTTAATCAAAGCTATATTACAATATATACCGTTGTATCTCTTTTTTGTCCTAGTAGCACCAAAATGGGTCCTTAAAGAAATCAAACATCTCCAAAGATCCCTTCTATGGAGCAACTCAGGACAGAATCACAAATGGGCTCTGATAAAATGCGACACTGTTTGTTTTCCAAAGAACTCAGGAGGCATAGGGCTTCGCGATCCCTATCACAACAATGTTACCATGGGAGCTCGCATTTGGTGGAAATGGCTCACGGAGCCACACACTCCCTGGGCTACCCTCTGGACAACAAAATACACCAACAACAGACCTATAGAAGATCTAATTTGACTCACAGAAGCTGGCACGGGATCCCTAATCTGGAATGCAGCTAAGCAACACAAGAACTTAATCTAGCAGCATGGCTTCTGGGAAGTTAGGGACGGTACCACTGCAAGGTTCTGGGAATATGCTTGGTAGCAAAAATCAAGGCTAAAGGATATGATCAAACCCAACCAAATACCTGATTGGGAAACACAAAATCTAGATAAGGTCAATCAATATTTGAGGCCTGCGATAATGCAGGGATATAGGCAATGGCTAAAAACAGACCACATCATCAAGCACGGCATGGAGTCCGATCAACAAATCCTGGGGACGAAACTCTTCAATAGGAAAATGCAATATTTAGATAAGAGGGATGTTCTTAGATGGGGCTACGAGGTAAGGGGAACTTTTACTACGCATGAGGCTTATAACATAATCATAAAGGATCACACAATCAAAGATCCTCTCTGGAACAAAATCTAGGCCCCTAATATTTGGCCGAAAGTATCCACTTTCCTTTGGTTACTATGTCAAAACAAAATCCTCACTTGGGACAATCTTCGGAAGAGAAACTTCCACGGACCCTCCATATGTCCTAACTGCAAGCAAGAGGAAGAAACCACTTTGCACCTCGTGAATTCATGCTCATTAGAACACAAGATCCAAGAATAAGTGACTTTTAGGTGCCAAAAGGATGGCAGAATCAAATAATACATAAACACCATTGTACGCAATTGGGCACAGAATCCATACAAGAGAAAATTACTAAACTCCTTATGGAAACTCATCCGAGGCCTGCTCATGTGGACAATATGGAAGGAGTGAAACCGACGCATCTTCAAGGGTCAATCCTCACCTTTGGAAATCCTCTGGAACACTGTTTGCTAAAACCTTAGGGAAACCTTACTACTTCAAACTTGGCACGAAGACGACTTTCCCTCCCATCCACAGGAACATAATATCTGGGCCAATTGGAATCTACAGTGGAACCAAGAGTTGAAAATCCATGTTAACCCTACAGTAAAGAGCAATATACCAGACAAATGGCTCCCTCCACCCCAACATGTGATTCAACTGAACTTTGATGGAGTCTCAAAAGGCAATTTAGGCAAGGCGGGGTTTGGCGGAATTTTCAGAGATCATAAGGATGACCCCCTTCTAACCTTCATAGGTTCAAACAGATGGGACGCAAATAACTCAACAGAATTAGAAGGGTTACGACAAGGGCTCCTCGTAGCTCAAACTCATGGTTTCTTCCCACTCACGATTGAAGGTGACTCACAAATCCTAATAAACATGGTGAATAAGATTCTGCAGGGGACTCCATCAAACAAAGTGAGAAATAGCTGCAGATTGGTGAAAAGGCTGGAACTCATTGAAATATGACTCTCTACCCAAAGAGCAGTGAATTTCAATCATATTCGTCAGGATGGCAATAAAGTGGCAGACCTTTTAGCTAATATAGGAGTGGAGAGTGGAATAGCTCTTTGTGAAGACCCACTAACCACTATGGCCATTGTGCCCAAGATAAAGGAATATAATGAATTAGTGAAGATTGAGAAGGCACAAGAAGGAGTGCACCCAGATGCAGGTGACAATCAAGGTAATTAATGAAGATTATATTGGTAGGTGATGAGAGGACGAGCCACATGGCCATCGACGTTCCACCCTAAACCAGTATGAGCCAAATTCATGGTCTTCTGCAAGTAGCATTTAATAAATGCTTTGGCCGAGAACTGGCCATTACGTGCCTAGAAATGGACTCCCCTCACCATATTATTTTCCCTCCTCCCCTGCTCCATTGCAATTTCCCACCCCAATCTACTGAACCCTGCTCTCGCACTGTCACTGGGAGTCGTTGCTGGTTAGTGAGTTGTGTTGATCTTGGCAATGGGTATCACTACTCCCATTCTAGGCATCGTAATTTAACCTTTGCCCAGTCGTCCCTTGTTCCTCCTTGCTCAATTCCTTTGCCATTTCTCCCTCTGAAAACTTGGCCAATCATTCCATCATGGTTCGTCATCACATGAGGAGTCACCAAGGTGGTACTCGGGGTGGCAGTGCCTACCCTAAGGCGATGCCGAGTCCTGAACCCACCACCCCCTCTCCTTCCCCAGAACTTTCTTACCCCCATAGCTTTGTTTTGGGAAGGTATCCTAATACCCGTAGTGGTTGGGGACGCGAACAGTTTCCAGGTGGTGGCCGAAGCGATGTCGTGGTTCACACTGCAAACTTCCCTTTTCCCCATCACCTAGCTCCCCACTCGACCCAATTTAGATTTTGCAGCAACCTGAACAGACCGGTAATTACTGCCACCATCACCATCATTTTCACTAAGGAAAATGAGTTGCAAGCCACCTAGGCGGGGAGTACTGAAGCACAGCAAGAGGAGGCTCATAGACACAGGAATGGCCGAGATATTGGAAAGCATCTGCTGGACAAGGAAATGGATGCTCTGCATGGCAAGGCCATGGGTGGCAGTCAGCATGTAGTGGGAGGAAGTTCTGGAGCCATGCGACCACCAGTTGGCAGCATGACTGACGCGTTGGCTCTACCTGCAGTTGCTGGTAGCTCTGGTGGCGACCAACCTGCGTGTGGGCCACACAGCAACGTGTCGAAGGAGGAGGATGATTGGTATCAATATGCATGTCTAGTTGAAGAGATACCTGTCCCAGACGAGTTCAAATGACGATGTGTGGAAGCCAGGTGTCGCCAGCTGAGGTCTCCTTTGCTGACTGGTCTTTTACTATTATGCTTGTTCTGCTGGAGCTTTTCTGGGTTTATGTTTGTCCCTTTCTAACTTCTCTTGTTTTATCTTTTCTTGTCTTAAAGACTGATATCCCATATCTAGGTATTTTTTGTCTTTGCGAACTGGTTTCCCCAACGATGGGGTAGTGAAGGTATTCTATGATAAACATTGTTCAGCACTGTTGAGGCCTGAGCCTCATTGTACTCATATTTTGTTACATATTAATCGATTAACTTTACTTAGAAAAAAAAATACTAAATTATTATTATTTTATAATTTATTATAAAATAATTTTCATAGTATAAAAAAAATATATTATTATTATAGGAAGCAGGATGTACTGGCACAATCTTAGCTAGGATAGTCATCATCCTTTTCTCTACGCTGACGATATTGTGTTGAAGATAATGGAGAATATCCTAGAATAGGTAGATTTGGTTCACGTAACCTCAGGATAGGAATTAGTTTCTATTTCTTCAGATACTATTCTAACTTCCCTAAAACCATGTATTCTATTTAATGTGTAATGTGCATGAACAATGTAAAGTGTTCTGTAGAGCTAGACTCTCCTGGCCCAGACTCTCTTTCGTAGAGCTGACGAGTGGGTTTTATTTCTTTGATACAAACATTACCATTTTTATCATGGTATTAGAGCATCACGTCTGAGGAACTTGTACTCTAGCTGGTGGGTGGTTCATTGAACCGAGATCATTGCAGTTGTGAGGAAGATAACTGCGATGATTTCGAAATCGTCACTGGTTATGAGTGTACCTCTATGACAAGGTTACTGTAGCTCCTTCACACATATTTTATTCTTTTATCATCGTAGGAAAGACGTGTACAGCTGCGACGACGTCACAAAAAAGATAGGAAATTCTACGACGATTGTGGAAGCCAACAACAAGGCTGTGGATGCATGGGAAAGCCAAGAACAAGGTTGTAGCTATCAGAGAAGTTGCATGGGGAAGCCAAGAGAAAGGTTGTAGCTGACAATAAAAGGTTGTCTGGAGGCTGAGAAGAAAGCCACAGTGATCTGTGTGTGTGCTACGAGATCAAACAACATTGAAGATCAATGATCTGTGTCTGTCACAGATCTGGGGTAGATTTAACATCTTTTACCTGTCAAATTTTTTTCTAAATCGCCAAGATGAATAACAATATATTTGAAGCATGCATGAACCATCATAACAAGCTCGATGGTTCCAATTATGCAAATTGGAAGTTCAAGATGCAGACTCTGCTAGAAGTGCAGAGTGCTTGGACGCTTGTGAATGGGGATGAGGCAAAGCCTGCAACTGGATCAACATTAGTCCCAGATTGGGAGAAACAAGAAAGTACAGCAAGGACAATGTTAAAGATGTCAGTGAAAGAATACATTATACCGCACATAAGAGAAGGTAATTCGGCTAACAAGATTTGGGGAATTCTGAAGGAATTGTGTGAGATGAGGAGTTCAAATCACCTTCTGTTCCTCAAGAGTAAGATCCTATCCATGAATATGGAGGAGAATGAAACAATTGCTTCATTCGTAGCAAGGATCAAGGATATAAAAATCAAATTGTCAGACATTGTTCATACAGTTGATGATAAAGATCTTATAACCATTACAATGAATGGAGTGACTGATGACTATCAAATGTTCATCACTGGGATCAATGCCAGAGAGAAGATCCCGTACTTTGAAGAGATGATAGGTATACTGTTGTAGGAAGAAGAGAGGAGATCGTCTCTGAAGCCCCAGAGTGCCGATCTTGCATTGATGGCGAAGAAGAACTTCTACAAAGGGAAATGAGGTCCACAACAGAAAAATGGAGCAAGTTCACATAAACGGCCAAATCTGACTCTAGGTATGCATCCCAATAAAAAATACTCTGAAACTAAATGTTTTTATTGCAGAAAATTGGGTCAAAGTATCATGAAGAATAGAAAAAGCCGAAAAGACATGGAGGTCATCTCGCGAATGGTGATCAGGTGTAGAATTTAAGATTATTCATGGGATATCATGATGAAAATGTTGACAAATAGTACAGGGGCTCCCCAAGGTGAGACAGTTGGACGAATATAATTTTTATCCAATAACTCTTGTAATTGCATTTTCAATTCTGCCAGTTCTAGTATACTCATATGATAAAGACCTTGTGACACCGGGGTTGCTCCTAGTATTAGTTGAATGGTGAAATCTATGTCTCTTTTTAGAGGTACCTTAGAATTTCTTCAGGAAATACATCTAGAAAATTTTGTATTACAAGGATACTTTACAAGGACACAAATTTATCCTTTGAGTTGGCGTACCCTACCTAAATCGCATAAGTCTAACACCCTATTCTCATGCATTTTGCTACTTCAGAGGCGGTTGTTGGTTGTAATTTTAATGGTCTCAAAATACCTGGAATCTCTTGTTTGTTTCCCCTCTCATCCATATAACAGATGGCTTTTGTTTACAATTTATAAGGGACCACTGCTTCTCTAGCCAGTCCATGCCCATTAGAAGATCATATGACCCTAGAGGTAATATGTTTAGATCTGCCACCAAAGGTTGTCTTGCTATTTATAAGGAAAGTTGTTGACTTTAGCCAACACATGTCTCCTTGCCCCTGTTGCTAACTGTACTAACCAGGGATTTTTAAACTTGAAAGCTTGTATACCACACTACTCAACTATTTTAGGACTAACATAACTCAGTGTAGCTCTAGGGGTAATTAAAATAGATATAGAATGATCAAAGATTTTACCTTTGAATTCCACCACAGTTGGCTGGTATTTTTCTTGATGATCGTCAAGGGCAGCATTGATCTTTGGAATACTCCTTACTACATCTCCTACTATGGATGCCTCCGGATTCTGTGAAATTTTTTCATCACCCCTACGGTTAGGATAGTTTGTAATGTAATGAGGCCCTCCACACCCCTAGCATTGTACTAGGGGTCTTGCTGCTACTTCAAGTTCAATTTTTCCTGATTTCTCATTAGATTTGGGTTCACTGGGAGGTCGAAATCTGGACTGATTTTTTTGCAGATTCTGGTTTATATGACCTCTAGGAGGTCCTCTATTATTACTGTTCTTGTTCCCTTTATTACGAACAAAAAAATTATTGCCCTTTTTATCAAACCATTTCTTTCCCAACACTTCTCCTTTCTATTTACTTTGTTGATAACAAATTTGGGCCTTTCAGATGACCCCATCCATTATTTCCTGATTTTTGAACTCAATATGTTCTTTCATGTACAATGGTAAAATATTGATAAATCACTGCACTTTTTCCTTTTCTTCCCATATATAAGGAATGTATCAGAGTAAGGAGGTAAATTTGGTGATGAACTCATCCACTTTTAGTTGTTCTAAACGTAGATCATGAAATTATTTTTCTTTCTCATTGTAGAAGCATTCAGTTAGATATCTCTCTTTAAAATATCTTTGAAACTTTTCCCATGTTATACTTTATTCATCCACCCCTTTCACAGTCTCTACCTCCTCCCACCGTAGGGTAGATTTCCTTTGCAACTGGAAAATGGCCATGTGAGCCTTTAGATTGTGATCATATTCTTATAGCTGGAAGTATTTATTCATATTAATGAGCTAGGCCTCTACTGCTTCTCCTTGTTCTCCGTTAAATAGGGGTGGCTTTGTCTTCCTGAATTCTCCTTGCAGCTCTGTCCTTTGTCTCTTTTTCATTTTATGCTCTAAGGCGTTATCTGACTTTTCCTCTTGATTTTTCCCCTCCTTCGGTTTCCTCATACTTTGCTCGATATTCTTTCTCTCCGATCATGTGCTTGTGTTTTGGGCTGGGCATTAGCTCACGCTGGTTTTACTTATCTGATAGACTTTTCATAATCTTCTCCTGTTCTAACATTAACCTTTCATTGTCAGCTCGTAATCGAGCCATCTCACTTTTTAATTCTTGCACAGTCTCCAATATTGTAGGATTGGCACTACAGGGTTCTTCTCCCAACTACACCCATACTTTTGTGTTGGTTTCTAGAAAAGTTGGAGGTCCTAAGCTTGTCATGTTTCTGTGGGGAGTGCTACATGTCCTTCTAAGGGTAGCTACTCCTGCTTCTTACACTACCAGTCATTAGTTTATATTATATTTATATATATATATATTTATAATTATATATATATATAATATATCCAAAGGCCTCAGTTTGGTAACCTTGGCTCTCATGCCAGTTGTCACATCTCCATATACTTTTAACATAACCATAGTAAAAAAAAATTATTACGTATTCACCTCAATCCTTATAATGAGGGTGAAGGCATTCAAATATAAAATTGCATGTTTATTCAACCATTAATGTTTATGGCTAGTTTAATTATATGCGGTACAAAGCATATACTCATATTTAGATCTGGTACTAAGTCTTTACTGTGCATATTTTTCAATGCAAATGCAAATGTATTCAAAGTATTTTCATTCATTGTAGATTTAATAAAAAATTTAATTGTTCTGCAATGAGGTGTGGCAGGAGAAGGTCTCGTCGCCATGCAACATCCAATTGTCCCTCTTGCCTCATTCCCTTCATTGTTTGGACGGTGATCTAGCCATTACTCCAATCTGATGATCGATGATCCATCTGAAATCTTTGTTTTGGTTTTACAGATATCTCGTCTCATTTCTATTGTCTCACTCTTTTGCTCTTGGTTTTCTGAGTTCTAAGAAACAGGGTTTCGTCCCTGAGCAATTAGGACTATGGAGATTCCTCCATGTCTTCAGTGGGGTTGTGAAACAGATGGAGCTTATTCATTGCCCCTACAGCTATTCATCATTTCATTCATCATAATGCTTGAACTTACCTATTTGTAGCTGCAATGCTATTTCCTTACGGGTTTCACTTTTTGGTGGTGTGTGCAGGTCTTCAAGTGAGGTCTTGGTGTTTTTAGCGGCTTTCTGAGATGTGTTCCACTGGTTCCTTTGAGTTCTACACACTCAACTCCCTTATGAGTCCTCAGGTAGGTTCACCATTTTTCTTGTGGCATCTATTGTCTCCTTAGAGGCATACAGGCTTGTCCTGATCGTCTCCTCGTTTGGGTTTTTCTACTTTGCAACAGAGAGTTTGTTTGTTACTTTGGTGTGCAATCAATGCCCACATGAAAGGCCTCTATTCCTGAATACTAGTTGTTGAATATGTTCATACTGTATATGTGTATTTTCGATTTTAAGGATAACCTTGTTGTTCCTTCGAGCAACGATTATGGCCTTGGGGTTTATCCAACGTCTTTTTGGGAGTTCATCTGAAAGTCTATAATGTTATTGACAACATTCTTATTTTATATGTATTAATAGCCCTCAAATTTTCATCCAGTACTTCTTTTAATCAGCTCATTGACTCTGGAAACCTTTTGTATAACAATGAATATTTCATAAAGTCCTTCAAGATTATCTCGTCTTGAATATATATTTTTATATATATATATATATATAAAGTATGAGTTAATGATTCGTTCTAGTTATTGTTTATGTTGAATAGGCAACACCTGTATCTCTCACTTTATTTTTTAGTTTTCGCTAAGTAAGGAACTATTTGGCTTTATTCATACTTATCCCCTTTGGAAGTTTTCAACTGTTAATTCTCTATTTTAGAGATATCCAATACGAAATCTAGGTTTTTATTTGCATGCAGAAGGCCTAGAGTTGGGTCCCTTCCTAGCCTATAGTCGTTTCAAGTCCTATGGGTCTAGTTATTATCCCCTTTTTTTAAGGCACTATTTGGCTTTATTCATACTTATCCCCTTTGGAAGTTTTCAACTGTTAATTCTCTATTTTAGAGATCTCCAATACGAAATCTAGGTTTTTATTTGCAGGCAGAAGGCCTAGAGTTGGGTCCCTTCCTAGCCTACAGTCGTTTCAAGTTCTATGGGTCTAGTTATTATCCCCTTTTTTTCTTTATTAGTCGTTTCTTATTTTACGAAACTCCTAAGTTTTTTGTTATTAATATGAGCCGCAATGTTATACATTGACAAGTTTTCTAATAGTGACTCAACATGCATGCATACATAAATTATGAGATGATAGTGAATTAGGCCTCAAGAAACTTTCTCTGCAAACAAATATATGGTTTGGTTTATAGTAGTAACATATTACATTCCTTACTTTGTCAGTCAATTATATATGTATTTAGATTGTCTTCGTAATCCTGGTTTATTTAGAAAACCTTTTTCATTCTTGTTTCTTTTCTAAGGTTGTTCTACAGTTTGGATTTACACCTGAACAAGTAGCATTCTCTAGCGTAATTTATGAAAGAAACTACTCATTGTTTTTAGGGTAAGATTAATCCACATGCTAAATTTCAAGCTTTTCTTGTAACCACATTAAATTTTCCAAAATTTAAACATTTACTCTATTAATTTATAATTAATAGAGGTACCTCAATTTTTTTTTACTTACCTGAGATTAATAGAGAAAGAAAAAGAGTCCAACTGTAGAAATTACCTCTGTTATATAACATATTTTAATCCTCCCAACCTTGAGACTTATTTTCAGGTATAGGTCTCCCCCGAGCTTGCCTGCAAGCTTAATAACTTCTTGCAAGCTTTCTCAACAGTGCATCCGCTATTTGGTCACCACCACACTTAGCTGCTTTTCTGTGTGACTTCTAAGCACAGATCCTCTCCCTTTTCTCTTCTATTCTCTCAGGTATCCTCTCTACCCTCTTAGTTCTTTTCCTTAGGGAATTCATAATCAGGGTTAACTTTCTTGATATGAAAAGTTACAATATTTGTTAACACTAATAAAAGAATAGTTCCTTTATAATTTTCACATTTAATACTAAATTCAAAATTGTATCCATAAAACTCAATTTGTTTTTACTGCAATAAATAAAAATAATTACATTTTATCGAGACATCACATAGATGAAGTTAAAGATGTCTAGTGACATAAATTGTAGTTATCAAGTTTGAGAGTTCAATTGGAAATTCAAAATTAAAGAGAGTTTATTTATAATTTTTAATAAATACTTAAATATT
>APFE031055136.1:26342-45160 GCA_000404065.3 Pinus taeda
TCATATCTCCATGAATACTTATCGGAATCGGATGATCTTTATATCAATCCTACACCTCTCAACGAGAGGAATCTAATAAAAATATTATCAACCATGAATAAGATGACCCACATGAAGTTTTGTCGTGGTTGCCAATTTTAACAGGTTAACATATCATTTTTCTACATGGAAAAATGTTGCAGAATATATGATGATAGTTGAGGCAAGTTCAACTGTATGGATGAACAATATTGAGGGAAGATCAATATCTGGTACCTAGCAATTGTGAAGTCAAGATATGGACATCTTGGGATTAAAAGGTAGTAGTGCGAAAAGATAACCCAGAGGTCTAAGGAAGATCACTTTCAAGAGGAAGCTATGATGAACTTGAAGTTTAGGAAGTCTTCGTGCAATGTCTTCATGTTGAATATGAAAGTGATCAGCAAGAAAGGGTGATCTAAAACCTATCACAAGATTGAAGAGAGAAGGTGGCTACATTATACCTTGAAACACAGATCGATGATGTAGAGGAAAGAGGGAGCCATGCAACTATGAAGAACTAGTAGTTTATACTCTTATAAGACAAGTTTAAGGCTTGAGATGATGACTTCCCAAATAGAAAGGAAGTCTACATCTTCTCTGGTTTTGAGTAGGAGTATAGGAATCTCCTTGTATAGGAGCAAGGTTCTATTCTCAAGATTAAAGGAGAATAGGGATTTCCTCTTAGTCTGAGAGAGATTAATGTTGGACATCACATGTGCATTCTCCTCTTCAGGTGATGAAGAGAGAATCGCGAAGGATTGGATAAGTATTTGTGGTTTCCTAGAGGATATAACATCCAAGAAAGGAAAGGTACCTTTTACCCACCACTTGTGGATGATATCCATAAGGGAAATTTTTCTCTCCTACATGGTCCTTAGCCAAAAGCTAGCAGCTCTTTACAGCCACCAAATAGCTCAATGTGCCATTATCTCTGCGATCTAGGCCAACCATGTGCTCCCTTCGCCCATATGTTATGACCGTATGTTTGAAGGCAGGCCTTCCAACCCCGAAGGTATGGATTTTCATTGTGTAGTTGGGTATTTTTGTTTACTTATCATGTACACTTTTGGGCATGGATTAGTGGGGGGATTCGCCGGAAAGAGTGGGCTTGGTTTGTACTTTTTCCTCCTCTGTTCAATTTTATGGTTAATCTTGTGTCCTAGTCCTGTGGGATCTCCTTTATCAGCTACTAGCTTTAGGGGTGGCACTACATGGGAAACCCCAATTTTGGTTGCGCGGTCCTGCTTCCTGACACCACATAGATCACCCCCTCCACTCATTATAACCCCTTTCACCATATTTCCCATCTGGGTCCACATTTGTCCATTGGGTCCACAAGGAATTAGTTTCCCCCTCCCCTTGTCCACACCTTGGGTCGGGCCTAGAACGATGCCCCGAAGGTTGATGTAGCTAAAAGGAAAAGAAAAAGCATAATTTGGCCACTCTCAACAAGAAATGTACCATAAAATGCCAAAGATGGTCGGGACATACAAATTTAGCATGTGGAAAAAAGCCAAGCATGAGCTCTACCCCCATCATTATGGCCATCACCTTGATTCCTAGTGTTGAGAAATCTAGGGCATAACAATTAGGTGATTTTTCTTCTATTGATAACTGCTTATGAATGCTTTACTTCTTAGATTAGGATCTTCTTTTACTTATGTTATTATAATGTTATTTTTCATCAACTAGCTACCAATGCATAAACCATAAAGAAACAAGAGACACAGAATATAGGCTATCAACCAAGGCCAAAACCTATCGCACTTGAGAGGAAAACCCAAACAAATTCTTCTTCTTATAGAGACTTCAATTGACGATTACCAAGACCAAGACCCTTGACCTATTTGCCACTCCAAGACCAAGACGCAAAGCTTCATTGATAAGGTCCTTCTTCCTTGAGTTAACAATAGTCAACCCTCTTGCTTCTTCCTTCTTCTCAGCTACCCTTCAGAATTTCGATCCCATGGTTCAACATTGTACTTCTTGTCTCTATTCAGAAACCCTAGCACATGAGTTTGACCAACTTTGACTCTTTGTTTTCCTTGCTCTAGAAGGAGACTTCTTCTTGACACTTTGGCTTGAGATCTTTCTTCTTCTTCACCTAAAAATCCTTTCTCACCGTGACTGTAATATTTCGGCCTTCTTCCTGCAATCTACAAGTCTGCAATCTCGCACATGTGGAGGTAATTTGACCCAAAAATAGTCCCAAAAACAAAGCTAAAGACCTCACTGCTCCTTCCCTTCTCCTCGCTAGTTATAGGGCTTCTATTTGATGACCTTCACACTTCATGATTTCAGACTTGCTTCACCGAAATTGTGTCTTCAGAAATGAGGCTGAGCTGCCAATTTATAGTTGTTGGAGCCTCCATAATGAGCCGACATGAACTGAGGGTGAGCCGATGTGTCCTTGTGAGAGATTTCATTATTCTTTTGAAGCCAACTTGAAGGAGGTGACTTTGCTTGGTTTTGGAGGGCCTTCTTATATATTTAATGATTCATATAAAAATGTAACATGCCCAAAAAGGGTCTTTCATACATGACACTAACTCAATTTAACTTTTATGACTAAATGACAAAACCTAAAGGTTCACAATGGGAACCTTAACCAAAAATAAAATTCCTTAATCATGAAACCCATGATTCAAGTACTTACAAAAATAATAATTTTCTTTTCTTTTTTCATCAATTACATAAAATCACAATTACATATGTCGTTATGAAGACCAAACCTGGCTACACTTTCCAACACCTAGGGCCCCTTATACTAGCCCCCTTCATCATTAAGGAACCCATGATTGTCCCAACCCCTGGTGGGTGATGAACTACCCCACCTTAAGGGGGTATTCACTACTATATCTTACACATCATGCTCTCATCTCCTGAAGCCCCGAGGAGTTTTAAAAAGAAAAATCAATAAAAGGCAAAAGGCGTATGAGAGAGGTGGAAAAACAAAGGTCAAGGTAACTCATGTACCATTATTGCTCCCTCCTACATTCATACACCCAAGAGTGGGCTTCCCTCATTATAACTACCCTTGTACTGTGGCATGTGGCTTAGAGCCTTTACCCTGATGCCCCACTCTTTTCCATCATTATATCACATGCCACCTGCCATTTGATGGATGTACCATGGACATGTCACTCCCCTTAGAGGTTGAAACCACCTAGTAGGATCCTTGGTTAACCTCCTGTTGACCACTACGTCTCAACCACCCATAGCAGTACACCCCCTTTTTTTTTGCAAAAGGGGTAGCGCCTGATCGATGTGTTCCTGCCATCTAGCTATCATCATCAACCTAAGGATCATCTCATAATATAAACCCAATCTGCATGTGTATAATGTAGATAATTTCAGTAGATCTGTGTCGTGTATGTAATCACCTAGGTAAATCTAGTTTTCTGGTAACGATCTACATTCCAGGAGGTTTTTTGTCTCACCGATCCATTCTCGGATGGTCGGCAGAGTTTTCCTTCAGCGTTACCCCAAGGCCAGAATGGATTTTGTCACTGGAATCTTAGGGGAGTCTTAGTGTTCTAGATCGAGTCTATGTAAAAGTGATTTGGGAATAATCCTAACTATTTGGTTAAATTATTTTATTACAAATTGTTTAATCTGCTAGATTATATTTGTGTCGCATACCTAAGTAGTCTGTGAAGGTCTTTTGCAAATGGGTGTTCCCCCTTGAGATGTAAAAAATGTAAAATCATGATATAAAGCGTCTTGAGGGTTAGAAAAATAATTTATCCCCTCATAGGTCCTAGGTCCTAGGTAAATTTAAATTTTCCAGAGGTAAAATTTGTGAGTCTTTTAAAAAATTAAATCTTAATAGGTCCAGGGACCAAGGTTAATTGATTATTTTGCTAAATTTTATGCCTTGGGTCCCAGGGGTTAAGTCAAAGTCAAAATTTTGAGGAAATTAATGCAAAGTTATAATTTTTGAATTTATTAAAATGCATTTAATTGAAAAATTCGAAATTTCCTCAAACATTTAAAATTTCGACGGATGAGATGAAAAGAAATTTTGATCCTCATCAACGGTCGAGATCACTTTTACAAGGATCACTCAAACTAGCCATTGGAAGATTTATCTTTAAATAAGAGGTCATTTGTTAGTCAATCTCATCCGATCTCTGGATCGTGTACTAAGCTCTCAAGCTCTCTTGTATACATTTTTGAATTAATGCAAAAGTCTTTGGGGTTTCAACGTGTTGTAGTGTTCCTCTTCATGAATTTATGGTAACATTGTTTTAATTTTTACTTAATATTATGTGAAAACTATCAATCAATAACTCTCTTAGAATAATTTGAATACAGGTATCTTATTCAGTTTGTTGGATCTAGGGTAACATTTTTAATTGTGATTGAAGTAGCAGGTATTTCTATTTCTTCATAATTTTATTGTTGTTCTATTTCTCTACTTGATTTGATGGTTGACCTAGTGTTTGTAGAAGATCTCTCAAGTTCTAATGGAGCATTTGGCAATAGTCCTCGGTTGGACCAGCGAACTCTCAACACATATTTTCTGAAGAGCCTACTTCATATAAGCCTCAAGATTTATCTAACGTTAATCTTTTTTTTGCAGGGTGTTTTTGGGCTAGTACCTCTAAAATTTAAAAATATTTTAAATATTTTGTGGAAATTTTGATAGATCTGGCTATTAAGAGCTTTAGATTATCAGATCTAGGAGCAGAGTTGGACTCATACTCCTCAGATCTGATAGATCTGTAAATTATTTGTATAGATCTGTAAATTATTTGTATAAATCTGTTATTTACTTATGTAGATCTGAAATTTTGTAACATAATTTTGAATTTTAACACTTGGGCTTTTGAGCTTTCTCTATTTTTGTACATATTGGGTATTGGGTTTTTCTCTTTTCACTTGTGAAGGAATAGATGTGAGAAATCAACCAAGTAAATCTTCAGATTTAAGCTAGATCTAAACCCTGGAGGGCAAGATTTGGGCTCAAAGATTGTTTGCAAAAATAGATCTGAGAAATCAACCAAGTAAATCTTCAGATTTGAGGTTTTTCAAGCAGATTTGGGGGTTTTGAGACAGATCTAGGCCCTGGAGGGCAATATCTTATCCCAAATCTTTTCAAAGCTAGTCATTAAAGATTTTGCAATAAATTTGATGATCTGAAGCAAAATACTTTTTTTTAGAACAAGTGTTTCAAGTTTTGGGGCTCCTAAGTCCAGATCTTCCTTCTCCTAGCCCAATGCTAGTTCTATTGGGCCTAGTGCTAGCTCTCATTGGCCTTAGATTCCTTTGCTCCATTTCTAATTTAAATATTTGATTTTTTGAAGCTAATCATTGATGGGGATTTGCAAAAAATTTGGTAAAAATTTGTGTTTCAGATATTGAAATTTTTTTGACAACTTGGGCAAGTGATCTTCGAGGCCTAGGGCCTAAGGGTTTGATCTCTAAACCATCTTTTTCCTCACTGTTTGCTACAGCAATCATATACCTTTCTAATAGTGGTTAAAAACACATATAAGTGGTTTTAAATTAACTAAAAAATTGTTAAATACATTAATAAGTCATTTATGTTTGATGTGTATCAAAAATTTGGCCAAGATCTACATTTTGGGTCACTGTTATCTCGGAATAATTCTGTTTCTGAAGTCTGAAATATAACAGTGGAAGAATTTCATGTGGGTTAGCCAAAAATCAATCCCTAAGTTGTCTAACACATTAAGGAATTAATTTCTTGAATTGGGCATTCATCATTAGGCGTATTTCATGTTTTAATTGCTGGATGTAATAAGTATATCAGATCTGATATAATTCCGAAAATCACATCACAACAGGGTGAAATTTTTTTATAATTCATGTGGCAAGTTTTGAAAAGTTTTGGTAAATTTTTGGCATAAAGATATCATTGATAGCCTACTGTTTTCATTGTCATATTACTGCTGTCATAAATTTTTTCTTACTGCTATCCTAAAAATTAATTTCTGAAAATTAAGTACTCTATCATGGAATTGTGAGAAAATGCATAGCCTTTGTTTCATAAACCGAGTAATTTTTTTTTAGCATTTGTTGACATTGATATCGAATTGCAAAGTTGTTTTTGTTCTCTTTGAGGTAAACTATATCAAGAAGATTTGAAATTAGCTTGTGTTTTAACTATAGTATCTTCAAGAGTTTATTTTCTAAGTCTTCATCTAAAAAAATGCAGCATTTCATTTGGGTAATTGAGGGCTTTTGCAGCATAAGTGTTTTCCCATTCTCAAGTCTAACTTCATCTCATCTTCCAGTGCATTTGCATATAAGTTAACTTTGTACAGATAAAATTTACTTCCAAGCATAAGCTTGGTCGATAGACAGATAGATCTCCATCGGTCTTTTCTTGAGAACCCTGTTTTAATAGTACTTAAAACAGTGACCTTGCAGTCATTAGAGCCATAGTTCTCTACAGCGCTAGAGGCACCGGGTATGTTAGAATTTCAGGAGAGGTATCGTTAATCACACCTTAGTGTGCTTCTCCTGATCTTCTCTCTACCAATTACTATGAAATCAAGCTCAACGCAGAAAGGATTGAAGGGTTCACATTTAAATAGGCATTTAACTAAAATTAACCAAGATTCTTGCATCTCACAGTAGTTTTAGGATCTGCATTTCATATAAAATAGTCATTCATCTAAGCCGCAGTTGCTAATCGATTACTTGGTCTTAATTTCCCTAGCAAGATCATTGACTCCATAAGGCACTGGTATGAATCGTTTGAAATCTAATCAAATCTTATAAGTCTTGCTAAATCTTAATCAAGTACTTGATCGCTTCACTATGTCTCCCGAACTGGCTGGTTCCCAACTAGTTCTTTTTCATTCCACTTTTTCATAGGGTCAACCCCCCTTAGCCTACTGTAGGGAGATAGCTTAAACGAAGAGATTGGGGATCAAGGTGACAGCCCCAGATCTGAGCTGTTGTCGCGGTGCCTAGACATTTTGTGCGACAACCTCCCTTTTGAACTTAAACACACTTGCATATTCTAAAGCCCATTATGTGTTGAGAAATCTAGGGCATAAGGAGTTAAAAGATTTCTTTGCTTGATAATTGCTTGTGATATACTTTTACTTCTTATCTTATAGTCTTCTCTTCGTTATATTATTATTGTGTTCTTTTCATCAAGACAATTACCAATATGCACAATAGAAGACAAGTGACACAGTATGTAGGCTTGTCAGCTAGGGCCAAAACCTCTCACCTCTTGAGAGGAAAACCCAATCAAAATTCTTCTTATAGATCTTTAATTGACAAATACCAAGACCATGACAAAGACCCTTGACACTAGTATCCTTCCAAGAACCTTGTCACTAACCTTGATGCTCTACCTCTTCCTTGTCTCAACTTCCTTCTTGATCTCGAACTGCTCTCCTCGGCTTCCTCTAGAGAAAATTGGTCTCTATATCTTTCACACTGCTCTTCTTGGCTTCCTCTAGAGAATCTCGGCCTCTAGATCAGAAACCCTAGAATATGCCACTTAAATGATCTCCTTAAGAGAGAGACCTTTATTGCCTCTCTTCGGTCTTTTTCTGTTCCTTCTTTCTTCGCTTGTGGGAGAGTATATAGCCCAGGATAGACCCTAGAAGAATCCTTTCCTTCGCTGATCCCAGAAGAGTCCTTTCTTCGCTATCCCCAAAAGAAACCTTCCTTTGCTATACCTAGAAGAATCCTTCCTCTGTTATTCCAAGAGAATCCTTTCTTCGCTATCCCTAAAAGAGACCTTCCTTCGCTATATCTTCTTCACAATTCTACTAATGGGCTCTATTTCGCACTTCTTCTTGATCAAATGCTTGTCGAGTTGCTTGCCTCTAAGTGAGGCCGACTGTGGCTATTTATATACATCATCTCATGTCCCTTAGGCTGACATGAACTCAAGTAGGGAGGAAAACCCAATCAAAATTCTTCTTATAGATCTTTAATTGACAAATACCAAGACCATGACAAAGACCCTTGACACTAGTATCCTTCCAAGAACCTTGTCACTAACCTTGATGCTCTGCCTCTTTCTTGTCTCAACTTCCTTCTTGATCTCGAACTGCTCTCCTCGGCTTCCTCTAGAGAAAATTGGTCTCTATATCTTTCACACTGCTCTTCTCGGCTTCCTCTAGAGAATCTCGGCCTCTAGATCAGAAACCCTAGAATATGCCACTTAAATGATCTCCTTAAGAGAGAGACCGTTATTGCCTCTCTTCGGTCTTTTTCTGTTCCTTCTTTCTTCGCTTGTGGGAGAGTATATAGCCCAGGATAGACCCTAGAAGAATCCTTTCCTTCGCTGATCCCAGAAGAGTCCTTTCTTCGCTATCCCCAAAAGAAACCTTCCTAGGATAGACCCTAGAAGAATCCTTTCCTTCGCTAATCCCAGAAGAGTCCTTTCTTCGCTATCCCCAAAAGAAACCTTCCTTTGCTATACCTAGAAGAATCCTTCCTCTGTTATTCCAAGAGAATCCTTTCTTCGCTATCCCTAGAAGAGACCTTCCTTCGCTATATCTTCTTCGCAATTCTACTGATGGGCTCTATTTCGCACTTCTTCTTGATCAAATGCTTGTCGAGTTGCTTGCCTCTAAGTGAGGCCGAGTGTGGCTATTTATATACATCATCTCATGTCCCTTAGGCTGACATGAACTCAAGTAGGGAGGTCGACTTCTTCTAGCAAGTTCTTTCTTCGTTCTAGGTCAACTTGAAGAGGATAAGTGACAAGGTCTTGGAGGATACTTTACATAGACAAGTTTGACCTTCTACAAAGAGCAACATGACTTCATTACATGACAATGACTCTATCATCTTATGACTAGATGACAAATAATTCCTAAGACTCTCAATCGGAGTCTTGACTCAAAAATAAAATCTCTTGCTCACGAAACCCATGAAGCAAGTAATACAAGAATTTTATTTTCTTCTTTACATCTCATTACATAAAATCATAATTACATGTCATTGTGAAGAAAGAACCTAGTTACACTTTTCAACACTCCCTTTTAACTAGGGAGGTATTCATAATGGTACTTGGCCATTCTCAATCTGAAGAATTTCTCATAAGAAGAATTCAGATTCGTAACTCATTTGTATAGCATCATATCAACCAGCATTGTCACATAGCAAGGCCTTGACTAACAACTCTATCTCTCCACAAGATCTGAGCTCAATGCTGGCGAGACCAATGATTTATAGACATACTCATCATTGTCTCTCCCAGAACATACCCCTCTAGGGTACTCAGCGTGTGTTCCACCAGGACTATTTTTATCTTGAATTCCTAGTCCTCAAAGAATATCAATCCTCTATGATCACTCCTCTTGGATGCCCTATCTCATCCTCAAAGAGTATCGGATGCCAAATGATTACCCAATCCTCCATTTTGTCTTACCAGGTGAAGACCAGAATGATGTGTCTATCTCTCCCTCTCAACTAGGGAGAACATATTCCAATAAAGGAATGTACTCATTCCTATAAAAGGAATGTAACTAAGCTCCCTCTTGGCTTAGGAATTTCCAAGTTTCTTCCAAGTAAGAAACTTATTTCCAAGCTCCCTCTTAACTAGGGACCTACAACAGCTCCTCAGGTGGAGATGATGGGTCAATCAGTTGCTTGAAGAAATCCTTCTTCTTTGATGTCATGAATTTTTTTTGTCATCGAGTTTCAGCCAACTGCATCATCCCCTACATACTTACTCTTGTTATGAGATCAATGACCTGTTGCACCCCTACTTTATCATTTGCTCACTTTAACATCAATGACAACCTATGCAACAGGAAACCCCGATTTTGGTAGCATGGTCCCGTTTTCATGTTCCACATTTTCCACTCCCCTCCACACATTACATGCCCTATTTCATCATCTTCCCCCTCTTGGTCCACAAGGCTTTGGTACTTGTTGAGACATTTAGGGGGCAACAAATTAGGTGATTTCTCTTGCTTTGATAATTGCCTGTGATACATTTTTACTTAACTTGATTAGCTTCTTCTTTTACTTCTTATTAATAGTACTCTCTTCATCAAACAGTTACCAAACCATAAAGAACGATAAGACAAGAGGACACAAGACATAGGCGATCAACTAGGGTCAAAACCTCTCCAACTAAGAAGAAAACCCATAAGAATTCGTCTCTTTTTATAAAACTTCAATTGACGAATTCCAAGACCTATGACCCTTGACCAAGACCCTCCAAGACCAAGTCAAATATTTCCTGCTTTCCAACAACCTTGACCTCAACAACTTTTGCAATTTAAATCGCTAGAAAATACTTCTGCAACTTTAACCTCCCAGCAGATTCTTCTGCAACTTCGATCTACCCAGCATATTCTTCTACAACTTTGATCTGCCTAGTAGAATCTTCTACAGAAACCCTAGCCTTTGCATGTGCGGAAAACAATGATAGATTCTTCCTCCTTTCCTCTTCGCTTGAGTTGATTCTCTCTCCTAGAGAACTCAACTTGCAAAGTGTCCTTGAAGATTCCCTAACTCAACTTCTACAACTCTTCCTTTTCTGCTACAATATGTGCCCTAATACTTTCACATGTGTGGAGAGAAGTAGCTCAAAACAAATCCAAAAATCTCATCCTTTTCTTCAACCTTTGTCCTTCTCTTCTTCACACCTTTCTCTCTCTTATGATCGAACTTGTGTGAGTGAAGTGAGTGTCCAAAGTGAGGTCAAAGTCTCTCTTATATATAAGCTTTCTGCTAGGTTGAATTGCACCCTTTAGGCCGACTTGTCCACTTGAGTAGGCCGGCTTGATCTTTGCAACATGACAAGGTCTTGGAGGGCCTTTTGACTCAAATAATTTGTTCTTTACAATATATAGTATGCCCAAATGGGTCTTCCATACATGACAATGACTCTTGACTTGTAGACTCAGTGACAAGCCTTAGAAGCTCTCAATGGGAGTTTGACCTAAAATAAATTTCCCTTGAGCATAAAACACATGCCTCAAAAATAACAATAATAAATTTATTTTTTTCAATTCATTAATACATAAAATCATGATTACATATGTCATTATGAAGACCAAATCTAGTTACATATTTCAATGCTCCCTCTTAACTAGGGAGGTATTCACAATCCATACAAGGTACTTGGACATTCTCAATCTTAAGAATTCTCATAAGAAGAGTAAGATTGGTAAGCCATCTTTTTCCATTATATCAACCAACATTGTCACATAGCAAGGCCTTGACTAACAACTCTATCTCTCCACAAGATCAGAGCACAATGTTGGCGAGACCAAACACTGACAGACCCCATCATCATTGTCTCTCAAGGCACATACCCCACCTGGGTGTTCATAGCGTATGTCCTTCTAGGACTATTCTTATCTTGGATTCTCGGTGCTCTTGGACTACTCTTATCTTGGATGCCCTAACACATCCTCAAAGAGTATCAGATGCCAGATGCTTACCCAATCCTCCATTCTTTCTTCACATATAAAGACATGAATTATGTGTCTATCTCTCCCTCTCGACTGAGGAAGATATAGCCATTCCTATAAAGGAATGTACCCAAGCTCCTCCTTATCCAAGGACTTGTCCAAACTCCCTCTTAACCAGGGACATGCTTCCGGCAACTTTCTAGGTGGAGATCATGGTATTATCAGTTGCTTGTGGGACTCCTCCTTTCGATGTCATGAAGTTCATCCTTTTCATTATGGAGCCTTCCTTAGTTGTAGGGCATCGACCATCCATCACTTTCCTTCACGAACCATATCAATTGTCATCCTTCTTTTCATCGGAAAGTGATACATTTGGCTTTTTCTTCAAACTGCTACCTCTTCGAAGTCATGTTTCATTTAGGATCTTTCATCCAACCACATGAGTGCTAGTTGTAGGTGACATCTGTTGAAGAATCTAGGGAAAATGAAGTTAATGAGATTCTTCTCGCCATGATAACTATTTGTGAGGTATTTTTAACTTTCCTTATTAACACAATCTTCTCTTGTTATTATTAGTGTGTGTGTTCTTAGTCCATCAAATAGTTACTATAACAAAAGAGACAAGAACACAAGATGTTGGCTTTCTGCGAGGGCCAAAACCTCTCACTCTTTGAGAGGAAAAACAGCACAAAATTCTTCTTATAGAGATTCTGATTGATGAATACCAAGACCATGACCCTTCACCTATTAGGCCGCTTCAATACCAAGACACCAATCTTCTTCTTTGTCACTATTGTGATCATCATCATCACTGTTGCTACACCAAGACCATTACTAATGCACCATCGAGATCATTACCGCTGCAAAACTGAGGCAATCACCAAGATCATCATTGCTGCAACTCTGTTGTACCTTCTGTTAGTGTCAGTATTGTTAGCCTGTAACTTGGATCAAATGTGCTTTTACTATGCTTGTCAAGACTATCAAAATCAAATTTTTTTATGTCACTAGGTTTACACAGTGAAATTTGGTCACTGTTTGGTCAGTGTAGAAATGAGGTCAGTCTTTTGGAAATTCATTCATGCTAGTCAACTCACATTTTCGTGGAGGTGTCATAATAAAAACATGTCATTCATCATCATCATTCCATTTAGTTTCAATTCATCCATTAGGTCACTAGGGTATCCAAAGTCCATCATTTTCATGAATAAATCCAGTAGTGAATAAAGCATGACAAGCAGCTCTTGGGTATTGATTTGTGAGTTATCACACATTCATCATGTTCTCATGGTCAAAAAGTTCCAGAAGAAGAAGTTCCAACACTCGAGAGTGAAAAGGCAACTCAGGTTACAGTTGTAAAGGTAACTTTGTTTTCAAAAAGTGAAAAATCAGTTTTCAAAGGTTTGTGGGTCCCATTTCTTTTTTAAAAAGAGAAATATTTTTGCCTATATAAACTCAAAAGCCCCCAAATTTGGTTCATTTACCCCTATTCACTCTTGAGTATCGAGCTCTCCCATCCAAAAGAGAGAAAAAGTCGGTTTCTTAGGCAAATTTGGAAAAAACCTTGAGGCGTTGCACACAGGAACAAGGTGTTGCGCACAAAGACTAGGCGTTGTGAACAGAAAAACTGCACTGCGCACAGGAACAAGGCACTGTGCACGGGGTAGAGTGTCTAGAAAATGCCCAAATCTCTCCCAAATTCCATTTTTTGGCTTGCAAACTTTATTTCATTGATTTCTAAGCCAAGCAACAAGTAAGTACACCATCATTCTCCCTCATTTGCTTTTCAAAATCATCTCACGCCAATGATTCTTCAAATTAGGGTTTGTAGTGAAATTTTTCATGGGAAATGATAGGGTGATAATGGCCATTCTTATTTTTTGGTTTCTAAACATGTAAAATGTTTCCCTACACCTGTATACATGTTTAATAAACAATTTTAACCACTCAATCAACCTCAAAGCAAAATTTTACCTCTCCAAAAGTAAAACCCTAGTTCATTCCCAGAGGTTTTTGCGCATTTTTCATTACAAACTCTATTTTTCCTCCTTGCAAGCAGATCACTCTTCCACTGCTTTTTCACTCATTTTCATCAGCATCCAAACTTCATTTCCACCTCTTTCAAAACCTCCTTTATCATTTTGTCAAACTCCACCTTCACGTCACTTCATTTTCCATTCATACCTCACACTTTTTCTCATTTCCTGCTGCTAGAGTTTTTTGCCATCACGAAGGTAGAATCTTCACCAACGAGGAAAAGACATCATAAGGGAGGGAAAATCCTCAGATATGAGCCATCAAATTGCAATGAAATCAACTCATATCCTTTCATCAAACAGTGCTTTGAAGATGTACATTGCTTGGAGTTTTGCAAAAGGGTGAGTGAGGTGGGTTTTCATGCGCAGTTGACAGATTGGGTGGCAAGTCAGTTGAAGGGTGAAAATGTTGTTATCGCTGGTATTGAATTCATTTTTTCAGTGGCCTCCATTTCACTTGCTACAGGATTACCGAACAATGGTGAATATTGGTTCAAGGGAATGAACCTAGAAAAGGAAATCGAGAAGGGTAACCTCAAACCACTTCAGCGTAGTAGCTAGCCCTACTGAGCATGAGAGGGATCTCTCTAAGTCTCTTATCAGTGATATGACTTTAAAGCAAATGAGTTTTAAGTTAGATATATATATTTGTTTGTTTGTTTGTGAAAATTTTGGTTTTATGGTTTCCTGAACTTAGGCTTTGGAGCCACAAATAGGTCTAAGTTGTAAGAGTGCAGAAGCAAATATGAAAAGGAGCTAGATATCAGAAGCCATGGTGTATTTAGAATATTGTCAGTGTAGTATAGAAGAGAAAATGTAGAAGAAACTAATGAGCATAAGTAAACATGATTTCATTAGCTTAGGAAGACATAAACATAACTATGAAAAACCAGATAAACAGAGTTTGAGAAATAAGAATTTTGTATATTTCACTGTAAGGCATCCATAGAAAGAAGAGATATCATGTAGATAAAGATGTTTTAACCTTTAGAAAACAAATAGAATGAAGAACAGACACCATGAACTCACTGGGCTAAAGTTCCTTGAAAATGGCTGCAATTGTCTCTGTGTTAGCTGAAAAGATGATTGCATGCAAGCCTCCCCCACAAAAAGTTCAACCCTTCTCTCTGAAAGAGAAATGATACATATAGAATCTCCTAGACCACTTGCCCACCTTCAGGAGTTGAATTCCTTGGTGGAAGAACTGACTCCAAGATTATCTCAACCAACAAGTGAGAGTGAGAAGGTGAAACTCAAACACTTCTTGGAGAGTTCGTTTAGGAGTTTGCTTCCTTTATGAGGCTTAATAAACATCAAAAACAACCTATGATGTACATTTATTCATGCCTACATCACCTAGCCTCAAAACAAGTGCCATTACATAAAGAGGTTTGACTTTGACCAAGTCAAACTGGAAACTAGAAATTTTACACAGTGAAATTTGCAAATTAAAACACAGAAAAGAGCAGAAGCGCAATGCCAACTTTGAGATGATTTTCAAGTGCCTTCCAGAGGTCAAAATGCAAAATTGAAAGAACGGTCAATTAGCCCTTCAAGTTTAGTTTCCAAAACAGTGTCAATTTTTGAATTTGGACCATGGGAGGGCCTTCAAAAATCCATTCTCCCAAGGTCACTCCAGGGGTGTAGCGCCTGTCAAAAAAGGGTCCAGAATGCTAGTTTTTTGCCACTTTTTTGCACTTTTCTCCAAAACTGAGCCACCTCTGCAAAACCTGAGCAAATGGGTTTTTAGAGGATAGCAAGAGCTTTCCAAAAATATAAACTTTTCCTGAAATAGAGGCCTGAGTAAGAAGCGCAGCACACATCTGGAGCTGCTGATTTTCTGAATTTAGCTAAAAAATTCTCAAAAAACCTAAAGTGCTTAGAATTTGCTCAAAATTGGCTGGAAGCTGTAAAAATATGTTTGTTAAACCTTCGTAGATGCTTTAGCAAGCATCTCCAAGTTTCCCTCATCCTTTTGGTCTTTTTTGGCTTCCTTGAGCTTGTTTTCAAGCTACTTTACCTTGACGTTGGCGATCATGTTTTGAGCTTGGTAGTGGTGCGCTATATGTCTAAGCAACTGATTATCTCTATTTGCCTTCGCAAGTAGCTTCTCCAAGTGTTGATTCACCCTATTGAGCCAATACTCCTTGTCTTGATTGATCTCAAGAGCAAATCTGTCTTCTAGGTCTATGTCTTGATTCAACAGGGTGTGTTCATCCTCTTCTTGCAATGCCTTCTTCAGGCCCTTTGTTATTGGCCTTTTCCTCTTACCTTTCCCTCTTGCTCCTTCGAGCTCGCTTTATTTTAAGATTTCTTTGCCCTTGCCAACCTGCTGCAATAACTTGGCTTGTTCCTTTTCCATGATCAATTCCTTTGCTTTCAGCTGACTATTCTCTTGTTCAAGGAATGAAATGACATATCTAGCTCTCGCCATATTGACTGTAAGCTCCTTGATCTAATAGTCTATCTCTGATTGTTTGTTGCATGCTTGAAGTCTGATCCTTTGCCTCTAAATCAACTAGCTCAAACTCATGCTCAACTATGTCTTTATTTTTCGTTGTCCATCCCTGCTTTGTTGATGAAGAAGGCTTGGCCCCTTTCTCACCATGAGAAGCAAACACAAGTCCTCTCTTGTACACCTTAGTCACCTCAGGCTTAAGTGCTTGAGTTTTCTCAACTTATTTGCTAGAGGACCCCACCTCCATTTGTTGTTTTGGTATGCTAGAGGGTTGAGCTGTTACATTGGCTTCATGCCATTTCAAGGATGTTTCCAAAAAGGTTTCCCAAGCCATACCTTTCTCTGCAAGCTGGTGAAGGTCTTGATCAGACTGTGATGAAACAGGCTTGGATAGTGCTCCTTGTTTTTCATTTGTATCTTTTCTAACATTTTGGAAATGCTCATGAATAGGTAGTTACACATGTTGAGTGGCTTCTGAGAGGTGAAGTGCATTAGGAGGCGAAAATGATAAGCATATGACCTGGAGAATCTTCCTTCACATGTAAAGAACTTCATTATAATCTTCATCAAAGGGGCATATTTCTCCAATAAGTATCTGAAAGGCATAGTGTGATCATGTTTTTCCCTATATGATGTTTATAAGAAAGGTTTATAATATTCAAGACCTAAGTTCATTCCCTTGAACCAATATGCACCATTGTTCAGTAGCCCCGTAGCAAGTGAAATGGAGGCCACTGAAAAAATGAATTCAATACCAGCGATAACAACATTTTCACCCTTCAACTGACTTGCCACCCAATCTGCAACTGCTCATGAAAACCCACCTCACTCACCCTTTTGCAAAACTCCAAGTAATGTACATCTTCAAAGCATTGTTTGATGAAAGGATATGAGTTGATTTCATTGCAATTTGATGGCTAATATTTGAGGATTTTCCCTCCCTTATGATGTCTTTTCCTCTCTAGTGAAGATTCTGCCTCCATGATGACAAAAAGCCCTAGTAGCAGGAAATGACAAAAAGTGTGAGGTATGAATGGAAAATGAAGTGATGTGATGGTGGAGTTTGACAAAATGATAAAGGAGGTTTTGAAAGAGGTGGAAATGAACTTTGGACGCTGATGAAAATGAGTGAAAAAGCAATGGAAGAGCGATCTACTTGCAAGGAGAAAAAATAGAATTTGTAATGAAAAATGCCCAAAAACCTCTAGGTATGAACTAGGGTTTTACTTTTGGAGAGGTAAAATTCTGCTTTGAGGTTGATTAAGTGGTTAAAATGGTTTATTAAACATGTATACAGGTGTAGGGCAACATTTTACATGTTTAGAAACCAAAAAATAAAAATGGCCATTATCACCCTATCATTTCCCATGAAAAATTTCACTACAAACCCTAATTTGAAGAATCATTGGCATGAGATGATTTTGAAAAGCAAATGAGGGAGAATGATGGTGTACTTGTTGTTTGGTTTAGAAATCAATAAAATAAAGTTTGCAAGCCAAAAAATGGAATTTTGGAGAGGTTTGAGCGTTTTCTGGACACTCTGCTCCATGCGCAGCACCTTGTTCCTGTGCACAGCATGTTAGAAAATTATATATTATAGAACAATGGAACACATAAAATATTGCAGAAATATAAACACAGAAAACGCATAAAACAAGAGAGACACAGATATACGTGGTTCACCCAATTTGAGCTACGTCCACGGAGAAACAGCCAGTGCTTTTATTATATTATCCAGCAAACTGAAGAGATACAACCTATAGCAGATCTGTTGTAACTCCCTCTTCGCTCTCAATCTCCTCTCTTTTCTTCACTCAGAATACATATATACATAGACACAATAAAATTCCCTCATATATAGCGAAGGGTTTCCTTCTAGGGCAAAAAACCCTAAACTAAACATAACTTCTACCGTCAGATCATCCGCTTAATGAATGGCCCAAATTGACTAGAAATTACTATACTTTTACAAGACAATTTTACATTTGTTTTTAGCTTTGGGGGCGCTGCCCCCGAACCCCCGCACCCCCCAGCGTGGAGGGGTGTACAATCTTCTTAGGGTATACATCCGGCTAAAACCTTTGAATACAGAAGAAAATCAGGCTCCACACCCAACAATCTCCCACTTGGGGACTGATTATAGCAACTCTACCACTGCTTCATTTGCTAGACAATGACTCCACTTTGGACCTAGCTGTTTCTCATCTTCTTCATCATACTTGAAGACCAATTGAAACTAAGCAGATTCTCAATTTCTCCTTGGTTACAAGTTTTGTTAACCTATCTACAGGATTCTAGCTAGTGTGTATCTTTTCCAGCTTCAACTGTCCAGCTTCCAATGCTGACCGTATGAAATGGTACTTGAGCTGTATATGCTTAGTCTTGGAATGAAATGCAGAGTTCTTTGCAAGATGTATGGCACTCTGGCTATTATTCTATATCATGCACAACTCTTGCTTCTTACCCAATTCATCCAGAAACCTTTGTAACCAAATCATTTCTTTACTAGCCTCTGTAGCAGCAACATACTCTGCTTTTGTTGTTGAGAGTGCAACAATTTGCAGTTTTGAAACCCAACTGACAGTTGTTCCACTTACAGTAAACACATATCCTGTTGTGCTCCTCTTGTTATCTCTATCACTTGCCATATTTGCATCAACATATCCCTGTAGAGCAATGTTTGAACCACCAAAACATAATGCTTGATTTGTGGTACCTCTCAAATACCTAAGAATCCACTTCGCCGCCATCCAATGTTCTTTTCCTGGATTGTTCATGTACCTGCTTACAACTCCTACTGCATGTGCAATATCAGGCCTTGTGCAGACCATTGCATACATTAAGCTTCCAACCACTGATGCATATGGAACTTTAGACATATGAGCCATTTCTTCCTGAGTCTTGGGACATGTTGTCGCGCGGATTGGC